>JAAOAS010000155.1:0-193172 GCA_013396035.1 Fusarium pseudocircinatum
GAATAAACTTAGCAAAAGGTATCCTAAACTTAGTAAAGACATCCTAAGCTTATGCAAATGTATCCTAATGTGAGGCGCGTGATGTGAGCCATCAGCTGTGGGGTCTATCAGCTCATAAGGTCATGGTCTTTCGGGCGATTTGGACTAGAGCGGCGAACTCCCCAAAGGTCTTCTTTGTTGTAATTTCGACCTCGGAATCGGAATTGCCTGAACTGTACTCATCCGAAGGGCATGAGGGACCAGCGTCCGCGAGGACTTGAAGTCTCGTATGAAGGTTGCTCAAGTCTTCGTTCTCTCTATCAACATCCAGCTGTTCGATGCCCTCGAGTTCATACCCAAGGGCAGGAGCTATCCAACAACAAAGAAAGGCGAAATTTCGAGGCGAAGGATCTAGTTCATTGTCCTCTTTAACAGCATGACCACGGAGCAGCGACATGAGTTTCCCGGCCTCCTTGTGAAGGGCAAAGCCACGCACCGACACTGGGATGCGAAGCTGTGGGCCTCTTGCGACAACTGCCCCCAGTACGCTGGCTCCTTCAGGGGACCCTCGGCTCAAGCTGATGGAAGTTTGAGACAATAACAGGTCTGTGATGACCTTAGATGTTCTGGACCACACGTGCGCTACACTGACGGAGCCAGCGAGTACTTGAGTCATGCCAGAAATTCGTTCCTCGATATTGTCGGATGCGATGCTCGAAGGTACGGAAATTATGCGCTGGGAATAGCTTTTATTGAGCCCAGGGATGGAAGTAATCACCGCAGTGATACGGGACCAACTTCTCTGTATTGATTTCAGCTTATAGCCACAGCCCACACTCAACTGCAAATAACACATCTGTGACATGGGACTTTCCAGAACCAGCTGGGGTTGAAATTGCCGCCATGCTGAAGGAAATGTCAGACAAACACTATTAGAAGCGGTCTTTATCGTCCGGGTTCAGGAGACCGAGGCACTGTTGATGGGCAATGGGAGACTGAGCAAAGTCGGAGTTGTTGGGGTCAGTCTGGGGAGGGACTATCGCTGGATAGGGGCAAACCAAGAGTCTCGCCCTGAGATCGACGCCTAGCAGATTGAAAGTTGGGGTAATTGGCATCGGGAAAGCGTCGGCACTCTCGAGGTCAGAAGTTATTGGTAGCGGAACATCGAGGCCTTTTCCAGTAAAGAACTAGTTGATTCTTTGCCTGGTGGTGGCATCAGGAGTCAACGGACACTTTTGAGCCTCGCGGCGTAAGCGATGAATGGCGGATACCTGTTGTGACTCACTTCTGAAGCCCGAGTGGCTGAAGAATGCAGCAGTGCCTATCTTGCTAAGAGGAAGGTTCACCGCGTCCGCATATGAATTTGGAACTTCCGCTTGGTAGCCCTCATCATTCTTGTCCTTCAGCTCCAAGGTTACAGGAATGGCCCACTCAGATCGACACCTTCCAAGCCCGATGAAGTGGAGGGTATGGTGATCGCATCCCAGATGGACTTTTGAGAGCCTATAGATGGCCTAGGACTTCTCTGTTGCATGTTCGCATTTCGGCGTTGCAATCTTGATTAAACTGCTCCGCTGATGTGGGATTTTCTATACTGGAAATAGATATCTCGTCTTCACTACCCCAGGATGTGTTGTAAAAGCCAGGGCAGTAGAGATGAACGCCATATCGGCTGCTTGGTTTTTTGATGGAGCGAGCCACGGCTTCCTCATTGGTGTTCAACTGTAAGTCAATGGTTAGCTAGATGAAGCCTAGTAGAAGACGTGGACTTACCTAGTACTCGTCGGTATTTATAAGAGCAATAGCCACCTTCTTTGTCCTCTAGACAAGGACGGGGTGGCGATCCTCGCACAGGGTACTGAAGTCCCTGCAATGTTCGAATATCTCTTGGACATGAGCCGTCTCGAGCGCCGTGTCAAGGAGCTCAGAATTGTCGTAACGGGTAATGGTGGGGGAGAATTTCCCCTAGTTGACCTTGATCACCTTGTTGTTGGGTTGATCATCCCATTGATGACTATTGACGAGATTAGCACTTTCATACCTCTGTCTGGCTCCATCACTTGACTTACTCGCAAACCTCATCAAAGGCGTTGTATTCAAATCGCCAAGCTTTGCGAAGGTTTGGAGATTCTCAAAACCGCTCGAGCAGTGAATCAGAATGCTTGTGAGCCAGGGGTGTTATTTGCAGCTGAGACGGCTGCCTGAGATTGTACATCACCGCATAGAGCTTAAGTCGATGTCTTGTTGTGTACGCAAGATATAATATATATGGACTTTAGTATCAGGGTGAATTCTGAGTGTCTCAGTCAGGTAATCCAGATAATTACCAAAATCATATTCTATTACCGACATAATCAGAGCGGGGCCTCGTCGTTTGAAGAATAGAGGCGATACTGAAAACACAGAGTGCTTTGTTTGGTTTTGTATGCTGGTGAAGGGTTAGCTTTGGATGTCTGGCAGTTTGTCGCTCAAGGTTTCCCAACCTTGAAAACGTTGCTGCGTGTGTAACAATAAAATGAGGTTTTCCTGCTCAGGTCCATCTTGTGGTTCATGAAACATCGCAGGTTTGATTCGGCAGATGTTTGACACGGTGGAAGTGAGAAAAAGAAGAGCAATCGTAGGGCTGGTCACAAAAAAGGTTAAGAGAGGCTGGAGTGCTGCTGGTGGTAGGCAATCCTCCAGTCACGTGAAAGAGGCATTGACTGATGTGCTTTTGCCATGGCACTGCTATGAACTGCAAACAGGCCACGTGATTGTCAATCATCAGGACAATCACCAAGAAGAGGACAAATAGGCCAGTTGGACCGGGCAGGCAGTAACATGTGTTTGTTAGGTTTGTCTGTATGTACCTATGTTTGTAATTATCTACTGTTGGCCTTCCTACCTAATATGCATGTAGCCTATCTAGGCAGCAGGTCAAACTAATAATACCTATAGGGACAATCAAATTTGGGGCTATTATAAATAGTCCTCTTTCTTCTAGGAATGCTAGACTGAATCACATCAAGCCTTTCCTTCTCATCTGACATCCTGGGTGACTGACTGCAATTTCAAACCCGCACACTATATACCTACTTAGACTTAGCTGCTTATATGTCCGTGATCTTCACCTTTGACCTTGTTGACCGTGTTTCTGTGTGACTGACCGGCCCGCTCTAGCTCATGATATTTTCTCCCTGCCCTCAACCCCAAGGCGATCGAGAGATTTCAGCTTCTTCATCCTCAAACTTCAGATCGATCTTCATCCCCTTCCAATTAACTGCGAATTTCAGTCGCTACGCTGATCGTACTCAAGAATGGCCCCGTATGAAGATCTCTTTGGACTCACCTCACCATCGGATTGCAGCAACCGAATGACAACAAGGACATTTTTACGTACATTCACAACACTTCCTGAAATGCAAATTGATGATCACGAACAATAGTCATGACGAGGTTGGCTGTCCTTTTCTTCCAGTCTAGTATATACAGCTAATATTTCAAAGACAAGTTCCTTGGCTTCTGCGGATAATGCGACTCTCTATGCTAGCAATACCTCATCTTGCCATCTCACCATCAATCTTCGTATAAATCTGTAATCGGCGCTCGAATAGTCAGCAGTTCCGGACTCCGATCTCGCTCATCCCCGGCTATACCTGGCTTCAATGCTTTTTAGGAAAGGTTTTTACCATTACCAGACGCAACAGCTGAGATGTCCGACTCTGGTGACCCCGTCAGCGAGACTGGTAGTGTGGAGCCGAAATATGCGATGGAGCTTCAAATAAACAGCAAGAGTGCTGTCTTTCTCAAAGCGCTCGACTCGATGCAGGAGAAATTCGCGCTGATGCAAAACCATCGAAGAAGCTGAGTTCGACGCCAATGAGAATCGCGACGCCTACAGGGAGCGTGCCGCATTCTTCGCGAACGCTTGATAAAGGCTCTCGAGTCGATGAGAAGCTTGGCTTGGCTGAAGGGAAGTCAGTCCTGCTGGGGCAGAAGAGAGCTCGTTGGAGAGGGTATTCGTCTCTACGAAGTCGAAGTCTGCTATGAAAACACGACAGGATTTTCCATCTGGCGATTTCGTCACGACAGGCCCTGGCCCAGTAACTCGACCACTACCACGCAGCAGACTCGCGCATTCAGCATCGCTGTCTTCCTCCTATGCCCGTTAGGAATAGGCTATGAACAAGCCCTTCAGATGTTTTGACCGAAACGGCGACCAGACAAGCCTCTGGGGATTGCTCATTGAGCCTTTTACTGCCAGCTCCTTATCTGGGAAGTCAGACTCTAAAGCATGCTGATACGATAAACATGTCGCTACAGAACACCGTTTGCATCAAGACGACGAAACCGAATCCACCATTTCAAAATCGACCGTTCAAGACGATGGGTAGAGTACATAGTCAGCGGATGCCAATTCTCTTCGCTTGGCAATTCCATCGACGGTCACTCTGTGTGCGAGGAGCTGTTGAGACTCCCCCTATAGCCTGATGGTTGTTACATCAACTAGAAGTGTTATTTGCAGTTGAGACTTGTGGCTGAGAGCTTATTCCGGCTCAGAGAACTTAGTTGTTACACCAACGGTATCAAGCCCACTACTACGTACTCACTGTCCAATGCTGCGAGTTTTATGCCCTTATAGCAGACTGAAGCACTGTCAGTAAGCTCTATGTCTGAGAAGTGTAAGGGGACCTTCCCTGTGGATGCGGAGTCTTTGTGTCAGCTGTTTGGATCTATTGCCCAAGATCAATATTTACAACAAGCGGAAGAGCTGCAACAACACCACGTAAAGGCAATGGAAGATTGGTTCCCAAACTCACAGAATTCATCGATAAAGGCCGAGATATACCAGTGAAAGTTCGCTTATAGATATATAATAGCTGTCAAAGATACCATTTCTACTTATATAAAGCGTCTACCAGATTTCCCATTTCTGGTCACCAATAGCACAAAGTCTATTAAACAGCTGATCTCTCCGAGCCATTGCTGTGATCAAATAGGACTTCCCATTGCTTTCAACAATTTCCAACCCATCCGTGATCTCACTTTCCAAGGCCCATCCAGCGAGAAGCTTTGCTTTAGCTCCGTACCCAGAATATTTGTTCAGTGTTGTGATTCCCTTCACCGGTACCGTCCAAGTTGGCAGTATTTCGTGATAGCTTGAACCATCCGAATCGCCGACTGATCTTCTCGAGAAGCATAGGCACGGAGAATCAGTGTCGGTAGTGAGATACACATATCCCTTTTCTCCCTGCCACCGACAGGTGAACTCAACTGGCCCAGCAATCGACGGTTCGTCCCTGGTCGATGCAGCTCCGACCCGGTTCTTAGCTGATACCGTTCCAGTTTTTGCTCGGATTTTGTTGACGCCTATGATTGTCTTTGCTGCTGCCTGAGCAACAGGCTTTACAATGCCTAAGAGCTTACCGCGTCTTTTCCCGCCGCTCTGGTGGTCAGGGTACTCATGGTCGTCGCCGCCGGTGTCTTGGACAACCCCAGGCTCTTCCTGAACAGCCATTCTGATCTCCTCGGGCGACGCTCCCACTGGCCGATCACCAGCTGATGCACTCAGAGCATCGCCGTTAAGAACAAGAGGTTCGTCGAAAGGTGGAACTTTGGGTTCGGGGGATGGGGCAAGAGGGGCCTTATTGCGTTCACCCTGTCGTAAGAGGGCTATAGTCAATTGGGAATCGGTCGGTATTCCACGGAACACAATTCTTTTCAAGTGTCAGCAGGATAAGAATTAGTTTGGAAAGGCCTCGTACCTTTCCGTATTATGCTTTAGCCAGCCATAAGAGTTTCTCAAGAAGATGCTACCAAAGAATCCAATCCCAAGAGCCAAAGTGGCAATTCTATAGAACATGTAGCAGGACGTGAAAGCCGATAATATCACAGTCGGGAGGAGTAATTGTATGATCCGATGGCGAGCAGTATCTCTTGGGAAAGGCGCAGTTGGATCAAGGAGACTGGTCGTAAGTTAGAGAACGACATGACTGAACATATAGTCTGAACGGTCAACACTTACTTCGCGCTCCTCTCCCACACATCGCAGAAGCGACATATCCAGTGCATCAAGGGTCTCATCTGACTCCACATTAGCTCCTGCATAGGCGATTTACTCTTGTCCCAAGACGGTTTCTCGATTCCAGCTGCCTTGTCCTTTGCAGTCGCTATCCTAGTAGCTAAAGATCTCGGGTCCGGAAGGTTAACAGTCTTTCCACCTCCTCTCTGGGACTCATCGTGCTGCGGATCCTTGTCGACAAAGATATTTATGGATAGAGCTACAAGGCCTGTTGCAAAGTTGCTGGCTTCTCTCTCCAAGGTTTCGCCCTTGAGGCTCTCTGGAGCGCCTGTAGCTGTATCAACCGTGCCTAGGATACCTGCGGCTGGCTTTATCAAGTGGCCGCCTTGGTAATGGACTATTGCAGGCGGGCAAGGCGGGAACAAGGTATTTCGCATTTTTGGAGAGAGAAGTATGGCCATCAAACCTGTCAGTAGTGTTGGCATGAGGAAGTCGAAATACCATGCAGCGAGATAAACCTGATTAGTTAGATGGGTTCTTTACATGAGAAACGGATCGACGTACCAGACAGAAACATGAGGTTCGCCTTGGCTCCCTCCAGGACTGGAGTCTCGAAAGGTGTTGTCTGAACATAATGAAGCCGAGTATCTAGAACTGTCAGTATGGTTCGCTGACCCCGGACTGAAACGCCTACCGCCCCCATGTACAGTCTTTCAATTTGTGCACGCAGCTTGTTTGGAGAGAATTGCTCCTCTTGAGCAACGTTGAAATCCATCTCATCTTCTGGGTGACTTGGGGCATGTTTGAGATGGAAGACACGCTATTTCTAATCAGCTGATACTCATACAGGTTGAGTGGTCAACTCACTTTATTGAACCTTCGGACGAGAAGCCAGATGTCTTCATTCTTGACACCATCAATAGCAAAGTCCTCAGGTCGTATATGATCATCGTCCCAGCCTACGTCTTGAACTTCCGCTGGATCAGGGATAACATCCTCCTTTGCTTTCTCTGCTGCATCGTGACGCAAAGGCTCATGTTGAACACTCGTGTGAAGTGTTGTGCTACCATCAGCACCGTGCTCAAGATTGGAAGCGATGTGCCTCCTTTGACATACATTCTGATCCATAATGCATGAATTTATCTTTAAGGAATAAGTAAAACATTTCCGCAGTGAATACGAAAACTGGAAATAAGCTCATACGGGGAGTCTTGACCCCGGGTAGCCAAGATCCTTAGCGCATGATGTCAGGGATGGCGATTGCGCCGCGTCGCGCATCACGGCGTCATATTGATCCATTTGACACAACAGCAACCACTACAGGCGCATCATACACCAAGAAGTAGCGTGATTGAGGAGCTTTTCCTCCGCGAGGTCTCAAATCGGGTAGGCGAAGATATTGGCGTGCGTTTGTGTTGGTTTGATTGAGTGCATGATTACTCATTTCTGTCTGACGTCGTCGCGTCCGTGATTTGACGACGCTGGAGGCTTAGGGTAGGAGAATGGCTGGAGCGAGGTTCACTTCAATTTCAGCGCAGTATATAAGATATTCGTCAATTTACTTATCGCAAAATGGTTTATAAACTTTGAATAAATGTATTTTGGCGGTTCAAAACTCATCGGGGTAGATTGCTGAATGTCTGTCCAGACGACTCGTGCTTAGACTCTTCTCACTTGGATGCACTGGATGTACGACTCAACTGACGATAATGAAGTCACAAGCAATTTTCGTCCTCATCCAGGCATCGCGTCTCAACAAAGACGCGTTTTCATCAAAACCACCCTACTCACAAAAAAAATGGGTCTTGCTACTGTTTGTTTCCATCAAATGTTTGCCCAGCAATCCCCCGGTGTCGCGTCTTTTGCAAGGTTACAAGTACATGCTCACATGGATAACGCGTCTTGATCAAAGAACGGAAGTAATACTGGTATCTTGACATTATTAACGAGCAACGACTATACAAACTACAATCAATTAAGCCTTCGCCACCAGGATCTCATTCTTCTCTAATGCCTTCTTTCCAATTTCTACCATTTCCGCATTGGACAAAGTATCCTTACCGAACCCAGTGATTGACTGTTCAATTAATCCGGCGACCAAGTCCGTTCTCCCAATATTAGGGATGTTGATGACAGCATGCGAGAACCAACGCATCCCTTGTTTCAAGAAACCCATATCTGGATCGTTGACCATTCCTGACTTGGTAACGAGAACCTGCATTCTCCCGTCCGACAGATGTGCGCGCTCGATGATCTGTTTCTCAACCTGGCCCTGGACGCGCTGTTAGCAAAGATAGGGCGATGATGCGCTTCAGAACGTACACGAAGAAGGCAATAGTCTCCAAGAATCCATGGCTTCTTTGCGGGGTCTCGTTCGGCATTGCAACCGCTCACGTAGATGAATCGCAACGGGTCCGGGTTCCCCTCACGCGGCAGCTTGGCAAATGTGTCGGCGGCGTAGAGGGCATACTCATAACAGATCATACGAACTTGATCCCAATCGTACTGCTTCAATTTACCGGGTGTCACTCCAATAAGCCTGCACGGTTAGCTGTGTACTATGGAGAAGCCGGTCGGACATACCATATGCAGGCATCTGCCCCAGAGATCTCATCCTTGACATATTGCGGGTAGTTTTTAAAGTCGGAACAGGTGACAGACGTGAGCTTGGACTCGATTTCTGGTGTTTGTAGGTCCTCGGCGAGATCGTGGTCGTGACGCGATAATGTGACGACTGAAGTGATCTGAGGGTGCAGGAGCGCCTGGCGGACAACTTCCTTCCCAATAAATCCGGTTGATCCTGCGATAACGACCTTCATTTCGACGATAACGAATGCTCGAGAATCAGTTATTTTAGTTCTGTTAGGAAGCTTCAGCGACTTAAATATTGAATATACCAGATATATGGTCGACAAATCCTCATCTGACAACCTGAAAAGGTCCCATGAGCCGCCAATATTTATAAGACTCGTTATCGCTTACGTCGTCATCTCTAAGAAGCCTCAATTCTCCGAAAGCTACACGATCTGCACTAGCATCGATCTCATCAACAAACAAGCTCATGAGGCTTGTTCTATTCAATTTAACATACCAGAACCGGGGAACTACAAGGTCCGATTCCCGGATTTACGGCGCCGGATCGGGTATCGAGTGCGAGATCCATTACAGCAGGCATTCCACTCGCCAAGCTCCATTCTTGAACAGGCAATTTATCGGCAGGGTCCAGAGAGTTGGGGGCAGATAAGCTTGTATTGAGTTTACACATAAATCATGGCTTTCTGGATGCAAATGTGATCATTCCTGACTGTCAAAGCAGTGCGCCTCAACCACAGATGGTGATCATCTCAGCCTGGTCGGTGTGGAAGCCAAGTCTGCCTTGCAAATCCATGCAGGATGCGATACCGAAGCTGCAGCGCTGTAATTCCGCTTCCCCACCTCAGCGCCTGGTTACAGTGAGTGTCTCGGTCACTGAAGATGGCAGGCTTCATGCAAGGCGTTCTGCCCGCCTGATTGAGGTGACAGTCACCAATTCGAAAACATTTGTCGCTAAATGAACTTCATCATGTAACGATTTGTGAATAGACTCATCGCAAGATGCCTTCGCTCCCTGGGTTTCTGTCTCGTTCGGTGCCAGCGTCCAGCAGCAGCAGCGGCGTGATCACTAATGCGCCTGTGATTCCCAGCACCCGCCTGGGTCCTGCTGCTGATCTGCTGGAAACCGAATTGCTTAGAATGTACTGGGAAGGAGTCGAGCGCGAGCTGCCTTATTTACTATTGACATTCGGGCGCTGGCAATCACGTCCAGACACATCGGATTTTCTTCCAGAGGAAGAGGATGATTTTATTTACGGTTACGATACGTTTCTCGATTCAGTTTCCGATATTTCTCGCCAGTTTCATGAACGCAACAAGAGGAACCAACGATCAAAACGGCCAGAGAAGAAAGCGAAAAAAGACACAAAAGCGCCACCTTCATACGATGAAGTTCTACGAGACCGCGGCTGGGATATTTTCGCCGACATGAAGAGCAACAGCATCAAGGGCGGTATTAGAACCTCCCTCAGTGAGCGCAAACTACTGGACCCAGCTAGACGAAGAGCCCGCATGCTTCTACAATCAGCACAGTTCCTCGACATCGACAAAATTATTGAGCATCGCGAACCGGAAAAAGCACTCTCGTTCTGGAAAAGACCCGCTTCTGCTCAAATTCGGCTCTGGTCATATGACGATTTAAACCAACCGGTATTTGTTCCCCAGCTCTGCTCCGAATGCAAGGCGACAGTTCGGGGATGCACCTTTCAGGACACTACCGACGAAAACATTGTCATATGCGAAAGCTGTTACCGAGCGACGCATTATGGCCAGACGCGCTTTGTCAAGAAATACAAAGAATGCTGCCTTCCGACAGCCTTGACGCCAGAGATCAGTCGCAAGTTGTGCTATTGTAGTACGGTTCGTCGACGTGATCAAGATGGACGGTCTAGGTCACTGTGGCCAGTTGATCCTACGCGCGATGAAGGCCATCACGTCAAAGGAGGACTTGGACGTGTAGGGTGCGGACTGTACACAGTCACAGATCTCTTTGCAGAGGCAAAGTATGCGTCTACAAGATCACAGTTCGGCAAGAACGACAGTCTCCTTCAATTACGAAAGAAGGACCCTGTAGGAGGCGAGCTGCCGAAACCTGTGGCCGTCACCAGGAAGCAACCAAGTCGATTGGGACATCTCAACGAGACCTCGCTACCAGAATATGGCTATTCTTATGGGTTCAGTACTGATGAGCCGGAGAATATCCCCATATACTTGAGGTCGACTATTGAGAAGTATCCGTATGGGAACGTTCACATGGCTCTTAGGTTTGGCCCACTGATTATTGAGAATGGCGTCGCAAAGTAAGTTGCTCGACTCACTATTTGACAGAAGCTGACAACTTAGTACCATGGGCGGCGTCCTTGTCACCAGTCGAGATCCGCCTTCACTGCAAGTCATACGTGATCCCTCAGAAAATATCACCAAATCGCTTCTTCTCACAGGCGAGAGAGATCGTCTTCTCTACATACAAGATAGACCGCGACACCCGAAGCGATATAAAGCCTTCATGAAGCAAGTCGTCGGGGGTGCCTTTTGCGACTTCTTCGAGTCTGGTATTGAGGATGAGCTTATTGACGCCTTCATACATGAGTCCAATTGTCTGACCCAGGACGGATTGACGTTTGCCGAGCAAGAAACCATGCTTGGACAGAGTACCAAGCGCCTGCTTCTGCACGTCAAAGAGTACCTCGCATCGAGGGTACAGGCGTACATCTCGAGCATCACTGCCCATCTTCTCGACCCAGAGGTTCAGCTAAAATGGCATTACCGTGACAATAATTGCCAGGCATTCTGTGACAAACTGATCGACCGCGACATATTTGGTCCTCTCTTTGCCTCCAAGGCAGCGGTAGGCCAGCCGATGCCACTGTACTTAATGAGCTTTGTGTGTCGACCTGGCTCAAACGTTCCTACAAGGGCATTCTCAAAATACGACGTCCCAAATGGCCTTACAGAAGAATACCTCCTCAAGTTTCGCTATGGACGCCACGATGACTCTGACATTATAGACACCCTGGCCGAATACTGGACAGATTGGGCTTGCTTGGAAGGACCAATTTACCCATACCAAGATGTCTTTCCATGGGATTGTACCGAAGCATATGATCGGTATCCCGGGAACTGTGGCGACTGCAACATTGGAAAACATGTTCTCGCATTCCCATTTGACTCTTGGTCCATCGCGTCTCTGCATCTTGCCCGAGGCCGGCAATTGTATCCCGCCAATACACAGCCTTCGATCGGCAAGTCAGCAGAGAAGCGAGCAAACCCAGGCATCATGACAGACACAGAGTGGTTCAAGAACCGCATCACCGTGCTACTCGGCCAAGATGTCCTCCTCACGACTGCGGTTGCCATGGCGAAATCTAGTCAATTCCGAGCATCAACAACATGGCTCACCAACCATGAGGACGAGACCATGGATAGACTCAAGCTCGGCGGTATTCATCGCGCACAACCTTTCAGTCACCACTTTGAGAAAGGCGCTTACCATCAATACTTTGTCGCCGACTGGGCCTTCCTCGCTCAGCCTTTACGACTTGTCGAGTATGAGAAGTTTAGGGATTGGAGAGCAACTAAGATCGATGTTGGTGCAAACACGTCAGATGATGGTGGCGGAGGAGGAGGATGCGGCGCAGGACCTTTCGCTTGTGGTGCGATAGCAGCGGGATGTGCAGCAGGATCTCCAGGAATGGCTGGTGATACTTGTGGAAGTGGATGTGTGTCGAGTTGTGGCGGTGATGGTGGCGATGGAGGATGTGGTGGTTGTGGAGGATGAAGCATAGCAATCTACATCTATCATCTATCATATACAGATCATATACACGAATCGACCTCGATCATATACATTGAGTCATATACTACGTATGATGGCCCGCCCAGTGACACTCATGTTTTCCCTTCCCACAAAACCACCACCGAGTAGACCTTTTCCCTATAGGCCACATACATATCGCGCAATCAACATTCCTCGGCAATGTTCTGCTGAGATAAAACTCATCCCTCTTCTCCCTCATCTCCGTAAGTTTCGCCCCATCGAGCTTAATACAGTATCGACACAGGAATGAACCACCGTCTTCCCATTGCGGCTCGCGGAAAGAACAGCAATTAATATGCTGCATCTCAAGATCTTGCATGTTCCACTTCGCATTGAAGGGAGCTGCACCGCCAGGAGCGGAAATCAGGTAGCACATTGTACAAACAGCGTAACAATGCGAGAAATGATCTTTTATACGGGACGATCGGATTCGTTGTTTTGGGGCTCTGCAGGTCTGCGATAATGTTAGTATCGAGAAGAAAGAAGTGCCGGTTGAACTTACGTCGCAGATCACGCGTTCGCATGACCAGCATTCGCTCTTCTTCCCTTTGATACACGACGCTACGCATAGCGACTCTATTCGGTTCCGGCGAGAGTCTGGATCCATCGATGGATAGAATATCGTGGTGCGCATCAATTTGGATGTGAGCGATAGATTTACCATGTCATCGTAGTGGACGTGGCTCGCGACTCGCTCAGTAATATCGCCGTTTTGTAGCATGATTGCCAGGGATCTCTCTTGACCTGAAGGCTTCTGCGATAATAGTCGATTGATGTCGTACGGCCACCTCTTCACCGGCTTGTGCTGTATCGGTAGAAAGCATCGTCTGAGCACGATTGCTGGCACGCTGATGAAGCGAGGGAACGCGGCGAGGGGGAACAACAGAACATCTTGAGCCGCAAGAAGGATGATGGTGAACATGGTCATGATCTTGCCAAGGCTGGCTCCGAACGTCCAGTCTTTTGATCCTGTAGGAATCGGATTTCGACAGACTTCCACAATCAAGAAGAGAATGATAGCCCAGTCGACGCATAAGATGTAAAAGCAACCGCGACTTCTTTGCGATGAGTTCCATGAGCCGAGAGATCCTTGACTCTTGCATGTCGTCGCGATTATTGCGCTGACGAGAGGCCATATTGTCAACCAAATGCCCTACTATCGTCAACACACATGTCGCGAATTAGCTGGAGTACTCACAAGAAATTGACGTCCTCTGTCTAAATGTCCCAGCCGCCACCATGGATTGAGAACAACAAGAGGACCATACAGCCAGAGAGGGATGATTGACCAGAAGCGAAGCCGTCCAAATGTCCTTGCTGTCCTACCCAGGATACTAGCCACGTTGACGAGCATGAGGATGCCCCATACTATCATAAAGATCGAGAAGAACGCTTTGTGTAGAGTATTCATGATTGCATTGTTCTCTCAGCATGAACGTAGATGTTGCGTTGTAAATGTCGACAGCTCAGCTCAGTAAACTTGCAGTGGCTGGTCAATAGCGGAATGACCCCGCGATGATCGACAGGTCGAGAACGCCCGGGCACCTTGCCTCTCTTTAGCCGGGCGTAGGATGTCTTTGTTTCAGGGCGCGCGATTGGTGAGGTTGCGAAGCTGACAAGCAGGGATGCCCGGGATGTGGTACACTTTTTGTTTGAGGCGCGGTGAGGCAGTCTGGGGATTTGTTGGCAGTCCGATTGCCCGGCGCTATTGAGCCTGGATCGCCTCATTTTGCAGCAATAAGATGTCTACGAAGTGGAATCTGGATTGCGACAAACGAGAAATTTTCTGATTTTATACTGCAAAATGGCTTTGGAACATCGGTTTACCAAACTTTCCTTGCATGAGCAGGGAAAGGATATGGTCTCAGGCTCATCGCGCCCGAAGAATCCGAATGGTCTGCCATACGAACTCGCTGTCAAACCAGAGGACTTCCCAGTAATCCCCGACCCTGGCATCTTTAACTTCACGACACCAATCAGTGTCAACAATGAGCCTTCAAGAAGACGGATGACTCTGGACTTGGCTCTGCCTACTCTGTCTGAATGCGCAGCTCACCTCGAATTCCTAGAGACGCTCTTCATTCTGAGGCAGAAGATTCTTGTTTCGACAGAACTTGACGATGCGATGCAGACTAAACCTGTGAGGGAGAAAAAGACTGGCCATCAGGGAGATGAGAAGACGCTCAAGGATGACAAGCTTTGGGAACGAAGACAGGCGAAGTGGCCGAGATTCGTCGAGCTTGCTACAGTCCGCTTTCTTGCGTGGCGAGAGCACTTCAATAAGTCATCAGAAAGAGAAATCACGCGAGATAATCTCCCGCCTCTTGATGTACTTATGGTCTGGCATTCATTTCTTCTCAACCCTCGCCTATTCTTCAATACCTGTTCAGAAGAACCGCTCTTCTCAGTCAAGTTTCCCTGGAAGCATATTCATCACGCCATCGATAATACAGAGTGGGCTTTCACACTACCACCAGCCGCAGCAGCAAAATATGAAGAAGCGGCAGGCTTCGCACCGGATCTCTTCGATGACATTGTTTCATGGAAAGACTTTCCTTCCACCGCGCTTACACATATGTCGAACACCGGGTTTGGGGTCACTGGCTATAGGCCCGCGGTCTATCAGAGCCCGTGTAAGGAATACTCACAACTCTTTCGAGAGTATGACTCAGAATTGGCGAAACAGCTCAGAGATGCTGTTATTCGACAGGCATCGTTTGTTGATAAGATGAATTCCTTCATGTGGATTCGTAGTCCTTCTCTTCATGGGACTATTAGACGAGCTATGGAGCGGTATCAGAACTTCTGCAAGCTTCTCAAGATGTCCAAAACCACTGTTGTGCCAACATTGGATATCGATCTGGTCTGGCATACGCATCAATGCACGGCTAAACATTATGGGCAAGCGATGAAGGTGATGACAGGAAAGTTCGTTAATCATGATGATACCATTGAAAAGCCACAGTTGGGCGACGGTTTTGGAGAAACGAGAAGATTGTATCGGGTGTACTTTGGACAAGAATATCGTGAATGTGGGTGCTGGGACTGTCAGGCTCTTTTGACGGAACTTGAAAGGGCTGTGGAGGATGGACAAGATGTGGATATGGATAAGATTACGGCCAAGGTCAAGGAGGATGTGTTCTACTATAGGGCTGTGGAGTGGTCGAGGAGGCACAAAACGAGCTTGCCAATGCGACGCGTCTGACAGTAGACCAAGTGGAGGATCGCATCTTTTTGGTGGCACAGTCGCACCTGACTTCCTCAATACCTGATTGGTAAATGCGATTGGCAATTGGCGAAGATCATAAAATTGGTTTACGCCTAAATGCAGGCTACTACTGGTACTGGAGACGGGTATAGATACACAGTTGTGAAAGAGCGTGTCCCTGTCACTACTCCGTATGTTGCAGGCCCCATAGCCTCGTACCACTGCATTGTATGTGTTTATTGGTGTTCTTTACCTTTGTGTGCTGGGGCTTGCAGCCTCTTTTAACCTCCCACAACCTTATCACAGAGCTAACGCTGTCATGCGTCTTAGCGCTGAGGATATAATGGCTGTTCGAAAGATCACTGGCCAGAATAATTAAGCACTGTGCCATTGCTGATACGCCCGGGGTGGATACCCAGTCGCCGCTACACATCAGGTAGTAAAGTGCGCCCAAGCGTTAAGCGTGATCACCTATGTCACCTCACTCATGCAGTCCGCGGCCCATCTCCTGCGGTGAAGCTTTTACCCAAACCACACAAGGGCCAGGACCAATATTAGGAGACTAGGTCGCTCGATGGTACTGACCTGACTTAGACCCTTTGACGGCTGGATATAGATCTCTATCCACAACTTACAAGGAGCTCTCGCAACGCGCATATGCACACATAGATCTGGACATCACAGACACGGAAGACTCTGAAAGTGACGATGTTTCTGACGTTCAAGATTGTATCTACGTCGACAAGTATTCTCCTTCGACGTCAAATACTTCAGAGGAGCATTCTGATGATTTCGAAATCCTGCATGGCTGCAAGCGCCGCACAGTGTCCCAATTCTTACGCACCTCAACTCCTGTAGTGGCTACGTATGCCGGCCAAATGGATACTGGCATGGCTTCAAGCGTTCCGTCCCAGGTCCATAAATGCCGCGCCGCCGGCGGTCACATTGGTGGAACTCGAGGCGCGCAGTGATCCCGTTCTGTTGAGCACCTGGCTTCGGTATGTTCAAAGCTGTTTCCCCGATATACTTTAGGGAACTTTTTGATAACAATTGTATCATTTCGTGAATCAAGTGGTTGGCGATGCCAGGGGCCAAGGCTTATGACCCGTTGCGAACCGCTACTCGAGAAACTGTGTGATCCATGGCCAGGCCTACATGAAAGTCGTCACTAGGTGTTCACACGGAATTTCAGAGCCACAGATAGTTCTCGCTTTATAGGCAGTTACTATTGCTCTTGACCAGTCTGTTATTGTTTTTGCATCTATTTAGATAATCTCTGTTTCGGCATTCTTTGTGTGCTTACAAATTAAAGACTGGCTGCTAATTAAGATATGAAATTGTATCTACAGGCCTGATAGCGTAGTGCTGGACCCAAGGTCGAGGCCCCAATGTCGGAGATATTCAGGACAGATAAAATATCTACACTTAGAGACTATACCTTCACAGACATGCCAGAGAAAATCCAGCCAACAATCTGGAAGAAAGAGAACCATGCGCCTGCCTCGGCGATAGCATCCTGTGGCTAGTGAGTCAAGAACAACATACCTGGGCGATTTACGTACTGTCCATCCTAGAGTTGGCTCTGTTCGTAGCGTCCGACGCTCGAAGCTTGGGAACTGTACCAAAAGCGAGACAAAGCAGGCCGAGTTACTGCCACTGCTCGTGTCGCAATTTAAATCTAGTGACGGTACAGATGAGATAGCAAGCTGGTAATCATAGAATAGCCCTTCCCCTTGTTTTTGTCGTCTTGTTATGCCCAGATTGATGGCAACCTCACCATTGGCATCGATTAGATGCAGGCGGGTATTGCCACCCTCAAGGGCTTGATTAATGTCTAAAGCAGGATCGTAAAAGGCAAGCCAGAGTCCAGGCGATGATGCCCGGGATGAATCAGCGATTGCCTTCACTTTGTCATCTAAAGGAGCATCAGTGAGCACTCAAACAAAGACCACGGGCTGAGGCTTGTACAGTTGAAGAAGGCTTGAGCAATCATCAGAAATGTTGGTCTCATACTCATTAAATCCTTTGACGAACGGAGCGATAACATGTTGTATTTGACTCCTTGCCACTCATAATTCTGAGAAATCGCCGAGTCCCAGTTTTGGCCACACGAGCACGCAGGGCCAGGAGGCACTGTGGAACATGGTGGTGCAGCTTCGTCATGCCACCCGAGAAAGCACTTAGGTGGAGGAGAAACAGTAATATTCGCCTGAGAACTCCAATCTACTCTCTGAAAAATCGCGATCGAGGGAAAGCGGATGGATTCCTGGAAGGAGTAGACAATAGTCAGTAAGTAATCTCGGATACTCTAAATTGGAAAATTACATAGCCCAAACACCGGGGAACGCTCTATTACTTACAACGGAATCTTCCTCCAACCTCACGGTTCGGTCATTCAGTTGCTGGTGCCATATTGTGCGATACAATATTGGCAAGACCCAAAGGGTGAGCAGGGACGTCGCTATTGTGCTCATCAAGTTGGAATTCCATGTTGAGTTTGACCGAGGTCGTTTCCACTTCCTTCTCAGATCAAAGATAAGTGAACTAACAATTAGTAGGGAAAATAAGTAGAGTATTCCCATGAAAGCATTAGGTGTTGAAATTGTTGGCAATTTGACAACGACTAAGCCAATACAAAGCGAAAGCACGAGTAGTGCGGTACTTAGCCATGCAGTGACTTCGGATGGAAATGAGTCATAGTCAGGAATTAAGTTTCGGATTCGATGATAGAGCATGGTTCGGGGCTGACGTTCACAACTATCTATTGTGATCTTTGGCTCAACTGGAGTATGCGGGTAGGGTATATTATATGCCTGAAACACCTACGTGTGCATGTCCTGGACGTTGAACTGAAGAATAAAACAAAGCAGAGCAGAACGCCCAAGGAATCGATAATCTGTCACTCAGCCTTGAGCTGACCGCCACACTGCCTTGTGAGCCGGTTTAAAGGGCTCACCAAATGATGCGGCTGAAAAGCAATCCAGAGCTCGATCAACAGCTAGGTACCTACAGTGGGCAACGAAAGTTTCAATAGTTTGACTAGTTCGCTCCTTTATCACAGCTGCTGACGTGGCAATAACGCTCGAATTGACTTTCGTGTGGTAGGACGCTGCATTTCAGCCAGCCACCAAAAGCGTGTTGAGGTACCGTCTGCATTAGTAGTGGCCACAGGCCTTCATAACCAACACGCTGCTATTTGAGCAATCGTCTATGAGAAGGCGAAACAAGTTACCAGGTTGAGATTTCACGTGAAATATCTTGTTTGGGGTTCTATCTATTGCCAAGGTACAGCGCATCAGTCGGAGAACACTGATGGTGATAGAAATAGCACGGTCGTATTCGAGGTATGTCCTGTTTGGGGGCTCATCAAGGCGTATGCGTACGTCCTGCTGAGAGGGGAAATGCATAATATACGTATGAGCGGATGCGAGTGACCAATCATCAGGTATGATAACGAGGTCAGAATGTTGATTGGATAGGCGGATCTGCAGGTTTTTCAAGGCGGTTGCAGCAGAATGAGAAGGAAAAGGACATGGCTTTCAGTTGGGGTTGCCTGATAAGGTTGCTTCAACTAGAATTAACATGGAGATAGCTGAGATTCTGAGAGACCTGAATGTAGGAACGGTCTCGTCTCAGAGCAAAAGGTGTCTGAATTGAGAAGCATACAGTAGGGCAATAGGCACAATGATGAAGTTGCCAAGCACTAACCGCGGGCCAGGTGAACAAGCTTGACCTTATGATCTGCATCAGCTAGCATTTCTATCAGTCTACAACTGTGCCTTTTCCTTTCTTTTCATTAGTCGTCAGAATGAGGGTTCTCCGCCACTCTTGTGACGCCATAATTGAAATTTGCTTGTCTTAACCCTGGCCCGAAACGTACCTGCCCTCGAAGCTCAACAGGGCTCGCGTGCTAAAGTATGCCCTGGGTACCATACGCGCAAGCCAGGGAAACCTTCTACTGCTGCTTGATGTGTGCGTGCGCACAATAATTGCTGCCAATGTCCGAAAGAGTACCCTCAGTGACCACCACCACCCTTTTCTCACACTTTCCCGAATCTCTCATCCCACGACGCTCATCAGGACCAACAATTACGAGTCGAAGAAGAGGGCACCCGCTGAACACAATCAATGATAGATCTCATCCCGACAGGCAGAGAAAACAACTGACATCGGAGCTATGGTCACGAGAGACGATACTCGGCGAACAAGTTGAATCCCATGACTCATTGGGAGTCGTGGCCAATGCTGGGCTTCATTTGCATCTGTCTCATACATAATGATAGCATTGTGCCTCGAGCTACAGCCCCTTCTCTGATTCAACGGCGGGTACGGAGTATGGCGGGCCAGTAGGCGTGCAGAATTATCGAGCTGAAACAGGGTCATCACGAGTGGCGGGCTGAACAGTCAGGATGAGCAGGCTAGCAGGCCGTATTATCACGTCATCTCCGAATCTTTTACCGTATCGACCAAATTGGCAACGACCCGTGTCCAAGTGGTTTAAGGTTTGCTTTTCAGCTATATGATTAGAGGAAAGTTCGGCTTTGCAGGTCAGTCTTAGCCTAAAGAGGCCTAGAAAACGAGTCGATACGGTAGCCTAAATCGGCCCGCTCCGGTACAGTTTAGTTCAGCGGTTGAGGGAGGCTATGACGTGAGGATATTCCTTCGGCTATAAAGCTGCTTGACCGGTAGGCTGAAAGGCCTAGAGGCAGCTCAAAGATTATCCTTAAGCCTTCTAGATTAACATCCGGCGTCCACTGTTGTCACAATGCATCTTCCATTGATCCTGGTTATGTCCATCGCCGTAAAGTGCGCAGCAACTATCGGCTTCACTACATACAAGGAAATCAAAGAAGGATCCGATAATTCAGCAGCAATTCAATTCGCGGCTCTGGACCGTTCGGATACACTCTTTTTGTATATCCAGATCATCGCAGGTGGGGATCACGCAGCCCTCATCAATGACTTTAAGACGCTGTCCCAGAATTACGGATCAAATGGCATCTCGATTATCCCACGCGTGAGGTATGGAACCTCCAGTGGAGATATTTCTGCTGAGCCAAATGACCGCGAAGAGCTACTTAAGGACGTGGCTACGTGGGCAAATGTGTTTTCTGATGTCTCGGGCACCGTACAAATCCCCGTGATCCAAGCTGGCTTCTTAGGTCAGTGGGGTGAATGGCACGTACGCAATCAAATTTCCTACCCCATCAGAACCCTTGTACTTGTTGAATGAACATGACACTGACGTTAAGCGTTTTCCCAGAGTGGCCCTTTCTGCCAAGCCCAAGGCACAGACGAGAGTGCCGCCAACCTCGACGTGAAGCGCGCCGTTGTGACAACTCTCCAAGGGTCGCGGATCAAAGTTGCACTCCGGTACCCTCGCGACCACCAAGCTCTCTTCAACGGTAACCGTGCAGTCACCCTTCACAATGATTGCATCTTCAATGGCGGGCCGGGAGGCTACGATGGAGGTACTTTTCCATCAAACGATCGTCAAACGTGGGTTGACTACACCAAGAGCGTGGCATCTGGTAACACGTACGGCGGCGAGGGATGCAACCAGGCGGGCGACTCGACATACGACTGGTCGGACTTTGGGGATGTTTGCGGAAGCAATGGACTTGCCACCTACATCAATGCCTTCCAGATCGCCTACTTGAACGTGAGTTGTCATTTTGGCCCACCACCCTTTTCCTTCTTCGGTTTTTAGACGTCTTAGTGTTGCTAACTGCCTCTTAGCCTGGAAACCCTGCCCCTCTCCAGCAATTGTTCGACGATCCAAACTACTCAGGCTGTGTTGACAATATCAAAGCTGCACTTGAACAGCACACATAACAGCCAGGATGAGAAGGATGTGTGTCATCAGAGGAATCGGTACTGCATTCTCGCGAATCGCTCTTGACCCGAGGTTAGGTCAAAGTCAGCTACTAACTTCGCTGGTAACCGAGAACACTCCTTGTAGTCGGAAATAGTGTCCATATGCTCCGCTTAAATTAACGTAAATTCGTGTTCGCAAATGGTGACGGCTTGCTTCAGCCTGCGTCCAAGATGATGTAGTTGTAGGTAGCCCTCGTTAGTCGATAGCCCGAAGAGATCATGTAATTCCTCTAAGGCGACGGCATGAGGAGATGTTGCCGCAGAAACAAGTCTTTTGACTTCAATCCGGCAGAAATCAAGTTCTTCTTCCTCTGTTAGACTTTTGTATGTCGTGAAGTCATCGAAGTTGGGTAATTCGGAAACAGTGTAGCCAGAGTGGGCTTCAAAAGACCTCGACCTTGCATTCCTATCTTTAAGGAGTCTTGACGTCTACATTACTTATACAGATATGCTGTCGCTCAAGTGACAAACGTCTCAAACCTCTTGTGGTAACCCCCTTGGTGTGCCACGCAACTGCACTGCACTGCCAGCTCATTCCCTACCGATGAATGAGTTTTAACCTGATCGGGGGACGTCGCGTAACCTGGCAACCCATTCGAGCTATGGATAGGTACCGACAGAGCTGAGGGCCAATTATATTCCGAGAAACAGCAGTAATTGTGTGATTGGTACCTTGATGTCGCCTCGAGATATTCTAGGTCTGTGCTAGAATAACCTTTCTTCTCCCTTCATCGGCTAAATCCATCACGGTCGACATTCCCACTCTCTTTTCCTTTCCTCTCCCATCTCAACAATCTCAACAATCTCAACCTTTCTCTACCCTTTGCATCTTCATCTTGAGAAATATCCTCTGCTTCGCCTGGACGTGCATTCGTACTGGGCGAAGAAGGCAGACGACATTCGCGCCCACTTGTCTTCCTATTCTTCTCCTGCAAAGAAGTTCGAGAGTTCTTCTACATTTCCGTGGTCTGAAGACTTTCAGTTAACCCTTTCCGGCTCGTACTATCGGCAGTCAGTTTTCTTGATGTCAAGGTGTGCTTTAAGACAAAATTAACTGACCATTTGCTCCTCTCAGGCATCGCAGGAATTTAGACACATCACCCATTCCCAAGCGACACGCGAATTCGCAAAATCTTCCATTGCTGTTACGCTTCATTTTGCCCCACCGGTAAGACTTTCCATATCTATCTATCTTGTGGTTTGCCGAGCTAACTTTCTTACCAGATAATCATGGCTGGAGAAGAGGCAACTCATGTGCTGGCCAACCAGGGCACACATATCGCTGAAATGTTGCTCGCAAACCCGCTGAATCTTAATGAGCTCGGCTTCAACAAGTATCCTGTCCTGCCTTTGAAGCATCTTCCTGCACCACGTGTCAGAGAGATCTACGAAAAGATGGTTGACGACATCTTTTCGGTTGTATCTATGACCCGCCAAGACTTTCCTCAATGTTGGGATCGATGCGTCACCCAACTTGAATCACGAAACGTGTTGTTGGCTACGGCTTTCACCGAGTTTGAGGGATATCACGCAATCAAGGACGCATGTTTGAGAGCACTCCAGCTTCCTCGCAAGGGTGAGCAGGTACCTTGCCTCCCTGCCCCAATCATGGTTTCTCTGATCGTTTCTCTCAACTACCGCAAGATAGCCCCCGCCAAGCCTGACAGCTCCATCCTTGACATGCTTGGTGAACATGGCTCTATGGTTTGGCTCAAGGTTGCTATCCAAATCTTTGCAACAACCGGCCAGAATCCGTTCTTGGTCATGCAGGATAATTCAGTTAACAGCCCGACAACCGAGCTATCTCATGGTATCTGGACTGTCAAAGCAACCATGCAGCCCCCTCACAGATACCTCGCAGTTGTTCATCGCGAACTTCCCATCCTTCGTGTCGCACCAGTGTTTGGGAACCATTTCGTCAGTGAAAGCGAAGGTCCAGAACAAGCCTTGTAGCCACCTGACCGCCGGCTAAGCCGTGACGCCGGCGACCCAGTCTACACTGCGACTCTGACCATCACCCGGGAACAAGCCCTTACCCGAATAGGCGAGCTACTCAGACAGCTGCGAGATGCATCAGTCGACCGAAAGTCATTCAAGCCACAGATGGAACTCTTGATGGATTTCTATACCTTTTTGGTTCTCCCTCGGGATATCAAGATGAGAGTGCATAGCTAGTACAAAGTGCACTCTCCCGAATCTCAGGAACGTATCCAGACGTTTGAAGGTGTCTTGGCTCAGGATATCAACCAGATCTCCTGGGAACACCGACTCCCGGGTGAACGAATTGAAATGCAGGACTCTGACCTTTCTGGACCCTCTTTGGCAGTCCTCGCCGACGCCTTCAACCAACTCCCTGAGGAAAGCTTAGAGAGAGCCCTCGGCATCGAAGCCCTCAACAACATGAAGAATTTCCTCGACTACCAGCAACGCTTCCGTGACGAGTACACCAAGCTCATGGAGGAAGCTTTGCAGATTCGCTGAACCCAACACTTCACTCATTTCCCATGAGGCCCTGGATCGGCACAAAGAAGTCTAGAATATTTGCTCAGGCTATACCAGCTCTCAAGCACTTCAACGTGCGTGGCAATGTGCTACTGTTTTTTGCGCTGAGTTCCTTTCACCGTGTTTATACACCGATCGCTTAATAAATAACAGTTCTTTAATGAGACTCGCATTAATACGTGACGGTGAAGTTTCACTCATCCCCTTGCCGGACTACGAGAATCTCGGAGATCTTCCTATCACGGATCCCATGTCCCATGATCGCCATACTGACCAGTAGAGGAAAGTAACCCGATAAATTCATACTTAAGCACAAGGAAATAAAGTGAACTGCTAGTCGTCCTCAGAAAGATGACAAACAAATTAATGGAAATGCTACACAAGCGCTCGAGTATTCTAAGATCTATAGCTTCGCCCCCTCGGCCCGTCTCTTCTCACGCTCCTTATCCCTGAGAAGTCGACGAAGGATCTTTCCGCTTGGACTCTTGGGTATAACCTCCAGGAACTCTACGCCTCCCCTGAGCTGTTTATAGGAAGCCTTGTTATCAGCAACATGCTTCATGATATCATTGGCCACTTTCTTTTCATCCAAGGATTCAGCCAAAGAACTCTTCACCACAAAAGCCTTCGGCACCTCTCCCGACCTCTCATCGGGTACTTGGATCACAGCGCAGTCGAAGACATGAGGGCTCGTCAAAATATGAGCCTCGAGCTCCGCAGGTGCAACCTGATGGCCCTGATAAATGTCAGTATTGCTTTACCCAGTGGTGAAGTGGCTCACATACCTTGACCTTTATGAGTTCCTTGATTCTGTCCACAATCACAATATGCTCGTGACCAGACGGGGCTAGGGTCACGATGGCTTCGTCTCCAGTGCGAATGTACCTCCCATCTTGGTGGTGAACAAAGGTTTCAGAGGTAGCTTTCTCGTTGTTCAGATAGCCCAGTACAACTGACGGGGCTTGAACGAGTAGCTCCCCTGGCTCGTCATACTCAGTGACTTCGTTGCCCTCAAGGTCAATAATCTTGGCTTTGGCACCCGGCAATAAGGATCCAGAGCCTCTTGTGAAGACATCATCTTCGCTTGAAGATGTCACGACAGTTGCGGTTTCCGTCATTCCTTGTTTACGTCAGTCATGTTTCTTGGAGATTTATGGCGGGTAAATATACCATAGGCCTGGGCAATCGTCCAATCAGGGTAAAGATTCTTCATGTCGGAAATTGTTTCCTCGCCGAGGGGGGCTGCACCACAGTAGACAAATTTAACGCTGCTCAGGTCGTACTTGGCGCAAATATCCTTGAATCGTAGGACTTGGATGATGATCGGCGGTACCTTGAAGGGCTATTAGTAATGATAACGTGTCTCAAAGTCCCAGATAAACTAACCACCAGCAGCTGCCGAATCTTAAACTCCTGAACAGACTTGAGGAAGTCGTTGAACTCAAATTTCGGGAGAACAATGACTTGATCACCTCGCCATGTGCAAGTATGAGCACCAATAACAAGGCCGTAAATATGAGAGAAGGGCAAAAACCCTGTGACAGCTTGCGTTTCTACACCTTTCTTCCGTCGAGCAACAGAGTCATAAGTGACATGCTGTAACACATTCGAGATGACGTTCCTATGAGATATCATCACAGCTTTCTGCATGATATTAGCATGTATCGTAGATAGACAGGAATGGTCTTACTGGTAATCCTGATGTTCCACTCGAGAAGCATAGAAAGGCTGTCTGGCGTTCACCCTGACCTTGAACCCACTGAAGCTTCTCGAGCTCTGCAAGTTTCGAACCTTCGTTGATAAGATCCTCTACAGAAGCATGTTTGAAACTTGAGGTAGGCTCAGCTCGCGGGATGTCGAAGAGATAGACGTTTTCATCTGGTATGCCGACGTTCTTGGCTGCCTCGAGTGCTGCCTCGAGTAGAGGTGTACAAGTAACCAGACCCTTGGCCCCTGATGCTTTGAGCTGATGAGTTAGTTCATCAGAGGAGTAAGCGGCATTGGCTGGCGTGGCTATGCCATTGAGTCGATGAACGCCATAGATAGCGGTGACGAAGTCAATCTAGAGTCATGATCAGATAGCTCCTCTCATGCAAGCCGGCATATACGTACTGTGTTCAGGGAGAAGATAGCCAAAACCTTATCCCACGGTGTTCCCTCATTCGGCTGCCATTGAAGACGCTTAGCCAGAGCTCTGGCAAAGAACTCTGACCGCTCGAACAATTCAGGTGCTGAGTATGAACGGCCAGTGATTCCACAGGTAAATGGATGTCTGCTCTTGGCAATAGGTTGGCGACCATAAGCCTCATTCTTCATAAACTCAGCAATAGGTATCGAATCCGGAGGATCTTCAACATGTCAGCAACGGGAAGTTCCATCGATTGAGGCACGCGACTCACCAATTGGGAGCTGAGGCACCCAGCTTGGGGAAGTAAACACCATTTTGATACGAGGTCCTTGTTCTTTTCGCACGTTGAAACACGATTCGCAATATGATAGGTTAGAATGATATCGAGACAGCCAGAATGAATTTCTTATTGAAGGTCATCGGCAAGCCAGCGAGTCAGCGACCTAACGTCATGAAAACAAAATTGTGGTGGAGATTCTTGGCGGAGCTACACTCTTATAGGAAAACCGAGAGCATTGCCATCGCAGATAGCGGCCAATCCCCCGCATTCTCCAGATTTTTACAAGTGGATTTCTAAGCCAACCATAGGTTCTCGTTACCTCGGAGAACCTCGGTAGAAAATCCTACCGAAGACGCGTCCGTGTCTAGGAAGGGAAACCGAGCTGACTACAGCACTGAGAAGCCGAAAGATAGGATTTGATATAGGGTGGATGACTGTCACCCGTACTCCAGCGAGGAGTATCAACGTTGATCACCATACCCAGATTATCGATCAAGATTCACTATGACTGTTACGAATTCCGAAAAAGTGCCAGCCACCATGTTTGCGTGGAGGAAACACAAAGGAAGTCCAAAGCCGGTAAAAAAACACACTCCTGGTTTTCATCAAGTCATACACTAACAAATTCAAGGTTTTTGAAGAAGTGCCCGTTCCAAAAGTATCGCCAAATGGCATTCTTTGTAAGATGCTAGCATCTGGCGGTATGAACAGCCTTCTCTGGTAGTTCACTAAAGTCTGACCAGGAATTTAGTCTGTAGAAGCGACCATTCTCTCCTCACGATAGAAAAGCAAGCCTCTTGGTTCCAGGAAAAATACATCCTGGGCCACGAAGGTTGCGGACAGATTATTGAAATTGGCAGCAATGTCCAAGACAAAGGACTGAAAGTAGTAAGTGCCATCTTGCAAATATCTGGATTGGTCAATGCTGAATGGTAGAAAGGGAGATATTGTGGCTCTCCATGCGGTCCCTGGTTGTAACCAAGACGACTGTCCCGAATGTTCTCGCGATCTGGCTCAACTGTGTGAAAGAGGCCATCACTCAGGCATTGGCCAAGATGGCTTCTACGCGCCATATACTGCCGTTGATATTCGAGCTGCAGTCAAAGTACCTGAAGGCGTCAGCCCAGCAGAAGCTGCTGTAGCCACCGACGCCGTGAACACAGCCTTTCATGCTATCACTAGGAGAGGAGAGGTGAAGAAGCATGAGACAGTATTCTTGTTCGGTCTCGGTGGCCTAGGATTCAATGCTCTCCAGATTGTGCGTTATATCGGAGCAAGAGTGATAGTTTCCGATATTCGACAGGAACTGCTTGATGAAGCCAAAGCTCTGGGTATACCTGAAGAAGATATCGTTCCGGTAGGAATCCCTCCGCAAGAGTTCATCAAAGAGAATGGTCTGGAAGGAAAGATCGACACTGTTCTTGACTTCGTCGGGACTCATCAGACGTTCGAAGATGCTCAACATATCGGTAAGCGAATATCTCGTTTGAAATTCGTCAAGCTCCAACTAATATGTCCTACAGTTCGTCGCGGCGGCAAGCTTCTTTGCATCGGCAGTCTTGACACAGAAAACACGATTCACATGAAGATCGGTACCAGAAAGAGACTGTCTTTCATCTTTTCCTACGGAGGTCAAGTCCGAGATCTAGAGAAGGTTCTTGAGCTAATTGCTTCTGGTCATATCAGCCCGCGAGTGGAAACGAGAAAGCTTCCAGATTTTGAGGAAGTTCTTGAGGCCTTGGGTGAGGGAAAGATTAAGGCGAGAGTTGCCTTGTTACATGATTAGCCTTATTTAAAAATTCAAATGATTTTATAATGGCAAACGAAGTATTTTTATCCATTATCTCGAGTCCTTTGTGGTAGCCGGCCGCCATGCACTATTAAACTCAAAACGTCGCCGTATTTTAATTTAACTGGTGTTTAGACTTTAGGGTGTTGAGGAAGCTCATTCAGATGGTCGATTTTTAACAGAATATTACATACTCGGCATTGTTGAAGAGTCGGTTCTATATGTAGGTATTTGGTTACCTATATTAACCATTAACGCTTGCGCCAGCAGGCAAGCTCGTTCCAACAGCAGCGGTTGTCCCAGCATCAACTGGCAGAATAGCTCCCGTAATCCATCTTGCATGGTTACTCGCCAGAAACACAACAGCACATGCAGCATCCCAGGCTGTACCCTCAGTTCCAAGTAAACTCCTCGCCTTTCTTGCTTCCCGGGCTTCTTCTGACATGCCCTTAGCATACATCATTGGTGTATACAGCATCTAGCAAATGTTAGCTCTATCCTCTTGCTCTAGTAGGCTCATAACTTACTCCGGGGCAGACACAGTTCACTCTGATGCCGTCTTTGGCGTGGTGAGCTGCCATGGCTCTCGTCATATTGACAACAGCACCCTTTGCAGTTGGGTACAAGAGATGAGGTGTACCGCCTTTCAAGCCGGCTACACTCCCCATATTGACGATGGATCCTTTGATCTCACCATCGTTCTTGGCCATTGCTGGTATGGCGTACTTTGCCATCAAAACCATGCTTGACACGTTGACTTCAAGGCCCATCGTCCATTTAGTCATATCCACGTCAATGGCGGTCCCTGAGGCTCCAGCTATGCCGACATTGTTGACGAGAATATCCAGACGACCAAACTCCTTCAGTGCAAGGGCAACAGCCTTCTCACAATCGTTTGCGTCTGTGACATTTCCTTGTGCTGGGATCGCCTTTTTGGAAGTTGCGCTTTGGTTGGCCATATCAGCTGTCTTTGTTGCCCATTCAAGATCCATGTCAAGGCATATCACATTGCAGCCCTCGTTGGCCAACATGATTGATATCGCCCTGCCATTGCCAATACCGTCTCCAAAGCAGCCGGCGCCTGTGACGATGGCGACTTTGTCTTTGAGTGAACGAGACGGAGGTTGGGTGGGTATTTCGGCCATGGCGCTATTTGGTTTTGGATCACTGTCGAACTTTTGATTATGAAATGATACAATTGATCATCTCATTTCACAATATTTAATCATGAGGTCGATATGGAGTGCTCCTTCCTTCGGAACTGTAGGCGGCTTTCCCAATCGGGAATTGCCAGAGCTTAATACTTTAATTCAACCTCATTATGTGGGGTCGCGCCGAGGTACCACGGACGGAATCACATGGCTGCAACCAATTACGTGCTTTGAGGCTTTGATACCCCTCAAGATTGTATTTTGGTGAGGCGAGTACACTACCTATTGAGACCGAACAATAACTTGAATTATCTTTTGAAATACCATTCAATCTATCATCATGTGCGACTTTTCGGAATATGGACCCAAATCTGCTGAATGGCTTGCAGTAGAGGCGAGTCTCCCGCCTCCTCCAACTTTCGCGGATATCTATGAGAGACAGGCGATAGTCAACAAAGGCCGTGAGGAGATATCTGCGAATGGCATGAAGGAGTTGGGTCATTTGGTCCGCATGAAAGACTATAAGATTCCCACGAGAGACAATTCTTCCATAGAAGCACGAAGCTACAGGCCTGTTGATGCTGCAGATGACGCTGTCCTACCTATCTACATTCATCTTCATGGTGGAGGATATCTGTTCGGCACTCTCTCGTCCGAGGACGCCATATCCTCGCGGATTGCAATTGGTGCCAAAGTAACGGTTATTAACGTGAATTACCGTCACACGCCGGATCATACATTCCCCACAGCTTGGAATGACGTCGAAGATGCTTTCTACTGGGTCCATGATCATATCGATGAGCTCCAAGGCAAATCTGATCAAGTTGTGATCGGAGGGATCAGCGCCGGTGCTCAGTTGGCAGCCGCCTTGACTCTGAGACAGAACATCTCTGCACCAGATATCCGCCAGTATCCCAAGATTGCTGGGCAGATCCTCATGATCCCAGCCTTGGTTCACCTTGAGCATTATCAATCCCAACTTGACCAACTCACGAATCCGTTGGTGTCTTCATATGTCCAGAATGAAGACGCACCGATTCTTCCAAAGAAGGTCATCGACTTCTTCACTGGAATGCTGAAGTTTCCGGTTCCTTTTCCTGATGCTGAGGATTTCCGAGCAAACACTGGGAATGCATCGGTTTCTCATGTAAAGGGACTTCCTCCCACGGTCTTTGGCATTGCCGGTGCTGATCCTCTGCGGGATGAAGGACTCTTGTATGCAAAGAAGCTTGCCGAGGCAGGGTAAGTCAACAGTCACCTTTTTGGTATCATTGAAACAACTGACATGAAATAATCGCAGTGTACCCACGGATATTCATGTTTTCAAGGGATTGCCCCACGGCTTCCGTAGGTATGGTGATCAGTTGACTGAGTCTAAGAGATGGGATAGAGTCATGGAAGAGGGAATTATTTGGGCGCTCTCGAACCCTGAGGCTAGACAGTTTGAAGTCAAAACCGATTAGCTATCCCATCTGCCATAACACTGAGGTCCTTGAGGTTGTAGGAACTTGAATTGGATAGATGACATAAACGATAGAAGTTATTCAAATACCTCCCTAAACGCATCATAAGATGTCCCAAAATACTCTCAATTATCCTAAAGCACAATAAGCTTTCCTAAGCTTGGTAAGGACTCCGGATGATGTCTGCTTATCATCTACTTCAAGATGAAGCTACTCGAGCAACTAAACTCCCTATGCAGCCTCGCCTCTATCAAAAGATATCATATCATAATAACATTTAAATTCTAGCAGACTCTATGCTCATGCGTATCTCAACACAAAGTCCGAATAATCCCTCCCCTTAACCTCATCACATCTCTTTCGATAACCTGGTGCAGGACCATTATATCTTGTCATAGATCTCTTCTGCTTATTGGCCAAGTTCTTGTTGACACCAGTCATCCATGAGTCAACTTCATTAGCTAGTAGACCCTTTCCGCATTCATGCACATGTTGCGTCCACTCCTCCATTCCCTTGTCGGTTGCTTCAGCGCTGATGATCTTGTTGTCACGAGCATATCGGATAAACTCGGCAACCCAGTTTGCTGCATACTCAATGGACCTAAAGCCAGATTGTTAGTACTGATAGTAACAAGCAAAGTTGATGACATACCTTGGAATGTTTCCAAACATCTGATGGGGACCCATAATCATAAACATATTAGGGAAGTCCTGGACAGTAAGTCCCAAGAATGTCCTGATGCCCTCAGCCCAGACATCCTTCAGCTTCGTTCCATTTCGGCCCTCAATATCAACTGCATTGAAGGAACCAGTGACGGCATCAAAGCCAGTAGCGTAGATAAGAACATCAAGCTCATAGAACGCATCTCCCGTCTGAACGCCGGTCTCTGTGATCTGAGAAATCGGATCTTCTCTAATATCAACCAACTTGACATTTGACTGATTGAAAACCTCAAAGTAACCGCTCTCAAGAGGAACTCTCCTTGTGCCGAAGCCGTGGTTCTTGGGGATCAACTTCTCAGCCACTTCTGGGTCGTTGATTCTTGCGCGGATCTTATCAGCGTGGAACTTGCTGTAAAGCGCATTCGCCTTGTGATCTGTGAAGACGTCTGAGGAGACACTGAGAACTTTAGCGAAGCCGGGTTCGGCGTAAAGTTTCTCCCATTGCTCCTGACGCTCTTCTTCTGTCATGGAGAAGACGCTCCTGCTGTCACCGACATGAATGAAGCATGCGTACGATTCGGCGCATTTGCGGAAGATTTCTGGGTACCTTGTGCGGATCTCATCCATCTCTTCCGGGCTGATCTTCTTGTTTCGCAGTGGAGCTGTCCAGTTTGGTGTTCTTTGGAACACTGTCAAGTGGCCGACCTTATCCGAGATGGCTTGTATTGTCTGAATTGCTGTAGCGCCAGTTCCAATAATGCCAACTCGCTTGCCGTTCAGAGCGGAAGCATCACTTGGCCATCTGGCTGTATGCCAGGCTTGTCCCTTGAAATTTTGAACGCCGGGAATGTTTGGTAATGTCGGTTGGTTGAGAATGCCCATGGCGGTGATGAGGTATCGACATGTGTATTGCTCGCCATCTTCTGTCTCCAGCAGCCATGAAGATGTATCTTCTTGAAACTTTGCCGATCTCACGCGTGTGTTGAATTGCATATCACGCTTCAAGTCAAACTTGTCTGTGAGATACTGGATATACCGAAGCGTTTCTGGTTGAGGAGCAAAGTGCTCGGTCCAATTCCACTCATCGAGAACTTCTTGTGAGAATGAGAAGATGTATGAGTAGCTCTCTGAATCAAACCGAGCACCAGGATACCTATTCCAGAACCAAGTTCCGCCCTCCCCGGAACCTGCCTCGATAACTCGTGTCTTCAAGCCAAGCTCCCGCATGCGGTACAGGCTAAGAATACCACTGAGTCCAGCACCAATAATAAGAACATCATAGTCTAAGTTGCTGTCTGGTGATCCAAACGCATCACCACGAATTGGTTGTGCTGAAGGCATTGTGAAGTTGTGTAATGATGATAGAGAGTTGTTGCCAGATAGAGAAGTGGCGTTGTGCTGAGGTATGACAAAGTTTTAAAGATCGATGAAGATTGCAGCACAATTGGATATCTGAGGGTTACGTCCGGCGTGTCGATTTATGCCCGCGGGTTTATTCTCCTCTGTATGCATTCCAGGGAGTCCTTGTTCGACCCCGCACATCCGGGGGTTGATGGCTGGGGTATCGTGTAACCGAGAGCTAAAAGTTGAGGCTATCGCCGCCTTTCCCAAATAGGATAACCAGGTATTGCCGAGTCATTTGACATCGCGTAACGTTAGCCTAGTGGCGTCCGATACTCGGACACGGGGTTGATAAGAAACCGAAGTTGTTGAATTAATGACTTGCCAAGCCATTAGAGTCATAATCCAAAGGTCACTTGTGACACCTGTCAGAATTAGTAAACTTCACGTCGGTTATCCAGATAAAAGTTGCCCGATCTAAAGTGGATGACGGCAACTTCACGGTGACTTCTCAAAGTAAGATAGTTCAAAATATAGTCCAGTTCAACTATTCACTAATTAAGTTGTTATGATCTAGCCTTCTGGTCCTAGTCCTTTCGGCTTTCCAGTAAGCCCTCAGATTCCCAGAATTTCTCCAGATCGCGTAAGAAAGCCCACTTCAACCCTTTCCCAAAACCTCTTTCCTTCCAATCATTTAGACTCTTTGGGAAGTGAGGAACGCCATCGCGGACGGTAGAGTCATGAGCAACAACCACAAAGATATTTTCGTTGCAGTCTAGTTCCTGCAACTGTTTGGTAGTCTTTGAAGCAAGTTCTAGATCCAAGCCGAATGTCAAGTCAAAGAGCGTATCAGTTGGTTCCCTTCCTCGTGACTTTTGCAGCCGTGCAAAAGCTTCTCCGGGGCACAGAACTCCATCTTCATGTGGATGGCATGGGTGAGGACTGATCGTATCTGGCACTGGGAGAAACTTGGAAGGGCGGAAGATACCTGCGTAGTGGCAGACATCTCCGCCCATCAAAATGAAAGTATCTGGGGAAGTGGTCGTCCTTGCCAAGCCGCATAGGTGACCAACGGCATGCCCGGGACTGTCGAGGAGATAGAATGAACCGTCTCCAAAATAGTCAAACGCGGGGAACTGACCAATCTTGAGAGAGTCTGGGCCCTGGAAACTAATCTCGCGCAGATTACGATTTCTACCAATGGTAAGCTTTGATCATCCACATGTTTTAGAACTATACGTACGCGTAGTCGCTTTCTTGGATAGGTGATTCTGGGTTTGCCGGTGCTCCTGGCAGCATTGCATCCTTGAAGCCTGGTCCAACGATAAGATCTGTGAGATGGGGAAAGCTGGAAGGATCTCCGATGTGATCCCAGTGCCAATGACTAGAAAGTTTAGTAATTTTGGCTATCAAAAGATTATTTCGGTCGGTTGGACTGACCTCCATATCACGGCTTCAATCTCAGTCAAGGGAACACCATTCTCCTGCAAGATATCCGCCACATTCCCCACCACTTCTATAGTGTACTTGGTAGTCGGCAAATACTTGACAATAGACGGTGAGTAATTGTTGTAATCCTTTCGAATTCCTAGGTCAAACACTAGCTTCCTCCCAGACCGGTGCTCAATGAGGAATGATAATGAAGGAGAACTCTTGAATGTTTCAAGACCAGGAACAGCTGGTGCCATGAACCTCTCGAGAATTGCAGGACCAAAGTTGACTGGATTGATGAGCTTGACGGCTCTGATTGCCTCTCCTGGAGGAATCTCAAGTTGCGGTGCTTTCTCCATGTTGTCTTTGTTGTTGGTGACTTGTGATGGTGCTAGACCGAGACAAACCTGCTACTTTTACCAATAGTTTAACTTAAATGTTCTTAGGCTGATAACCCCACGTTGAGTCAAGGTCAGAATGCCCCAGATGATTAGAAGATTTTGAACCGTACAAGCCCACGCGCCAAGGTTGTCACCCCGCAACAATAGCGTCGGGTCCAGGCCATCGGCACAATGATCGGCAAACCAAAAGCAGAAAAGCCTGCCAAGCCAATCCAGCACAAACAATCCCACCCCGGACTCTACCCCAGAATTTTACCCCGTACCATCCAGCGTCAAAGCAAGATTGCAATCAAGATAAGTATCGAGCTCCGATCCACTCGAAATGCTCCATCATCATCATCATCATTCATCATTTAATCAACAATGTCTGATTCTGAAAAGGGCGCTGCTATCAATCATCGAGAGGAGGCAGACATGACTCCCAAGCAAGGCGTCGAGGTTGACACCGTCCATCAGGATGAGGCGATGAAAGTCCTTGGGACCTATGCAGGTGATGAGACTTGGACTGAGGCGGAGGAGAAGAAGTTGCGCCGCAAGATTGATTGGAAGCTCATGCCTGTTCTTTGTGCTACATGTAAGCTGCATGATCATCGAGCAGGGGATGCAAGCTAACGATATACAGATGGACTGCAGTATTACGACAAGGCTATGTTATCTCAAGCTGTATGTATGGTATTTCAATGCTTCATGTCGTTGCTAACATGTATTCTCTAAGGCTTTGTTCGGACTGAGAGAAGATCTTGGTCTTCTCACCGGAGATCGATATTCCATGTCGGCTGCCATTTTCTATCTCGGATTCATCATTGGAGCTTATCCAGCCATGATGCTCGCACAGAGATATCCCATCGAACGGGTTGCTTCCGGCATTGTCACACTTTGGGGTATCTGCCTCATCTTGACTGTGGTGTGCAAGGATTACAAGACCCTCTATACTCAACGTTTCTTTCTTGGCTTGTTGGAATCTGGAATCAGCCCCATGTTTATGATGATTGTCGTAAGTCTTCCTGTCTATCTCATACTCGTTGAGTCCTTACTTAGTCTTTTCAGGGAAGTTTCTATAAGAAGAACGAGCAGGCAATGCGCATGGGTATCTGGTACTCTTGCACCGGCTATGTCTCTATTATCTCCCCTATCATCAACTACGGATTCGGCCAAATCAACGGAGGAGTATCCTCTTGGCGATACATGTACTACTTCTCTGGTGCTCTCACCATCGTCTGGGGAATTATCCTTGTCTTTGTCCTCCCTCCCGACCCCGTCCGTGCCAAGGGCTTCAACGAGAGAGAACGATATATCCTGGTTGCGAGACTCAAGACCAACAACTCTGGTGTCCGCAACACTCATCTCAAGGTCGCTCAGATCTGGGAACTCCTGCTTGATCCCAAGTTCTGGACTGTGTTTGCCATTGCTTTCCTTTCTATGATTGCCAATGCCCCTATTTCGACTTTCGTTCCTATCATCATCCATGGTTTTGGCTTCAGCACCCTGAACTCTCTTTTGCTTATGATGCCCTGTGGCGCATATGCTGGAACACTTCAACTTCTGTTCCCCTACCTGGCGTACAAGTTCAAGAACAACAGGTCCTATCTGGTGTTCATTGCTCAGATGGGCACTGTCCTCGCGGCCCTGTTGCTCTGGCTTCTTCCACTCTCAGCTACAGGCGCCTTGCTTTTTGCAGTGTACATTCTCCCATCTGTAGGCGGTGGATATGCAGTTTTGATGGGCCATCAGATTGCCAACACGGCGGGATACACCAAGCGATCCGTGGCCTCGTCCGGCCTCTATATCGGCTACTGCCTCGGTAACTTCGTTGGTCCTCTCTGCTTCAAGAAGGGAGACGCACCTCGCTTTGAGCCCGGTTTCATTGTTGTCGTTGTTACTTCCATCATAGCCGGTCTCCTTGCTCTTGTTTACCGTGGTCTATGCATGTGGTCCAACAGCAAGCGCGACAAGTCTGGTACCACCGAAGGGTTTGATCATGCCTATGAGGATGACCTCACTGATAAGAAGGTAAGTCGTCTCTTGTCACTCAGAGTTCCATGTACTAATCAGTCAGAATATGCAATTCCGCTATATCCTCTAAGTGTCACGGTTTGGTAGTGTTTGGCGAGGTTGGCTTGGCACGGATTCAGGTTTGGCTTAGTAGTCTATGAGTTTTAATTCAATGCTCGAATGAGATACATTTTGATCAGTATTCCAATGTTCCCATGCCGTAGTCCACAGCACGCTATCTCTTGTGACAAAATGGGGTAAATGTCGTCGCGAAAGCCTACCCTGAAGCGGCGTTGGAACCTGGAAGATGACTTAAATTCAGCATATGCTTCACTGAACAATCATAAGACTTAGTATATGATTGTTCAATTATTCACAGAATTTATGATTCATGCTAAAGCTTAGGCATAAGAAATTTAAACTCATCACAAAGCTAAACGAACTGCCGCTGTTCTTCCCCACGGCGTTATGGAGGGAACGCTTCAAACTCCACGCGGGCAAAAAATACGCCGAACTTAGTCTCAGCGTAGTGAAGTTACAGGCGCTAACCCCCGCTAGAGTTAAGGCACCTCCCCCGCCCATTGCAACCTGAGCCACGACCCTCGGCTTCTAAATCTGGGGTTAGTCTGGGGTCCAGAGTTAATCTCGCCTTGAGCCTGCATCGGCATTCAACCCTCTCACCTAACCTCTCACACCGAAACAACAACCACTTCTCTCATCCGGCAATGACAGAACTCGTCGGCAATTGGCTCCACTTCAGTGCTCGACAGCCGAAACGAAAGCGCGCTGAAGCCGTTTGTTTCTTTTGTCATTCCAAGAAGATCAAGTGCGATTTGCAGGTCAGTCTCCCCGCTCGTTGATGGGCCGGGCTTTGAGCTGACTGTTTGCCAGAGCCGGACGTCGCAGGGGCAGGCGAAATGCTCTAATTGTGATAACCAAGACCAAGATTGTCATCTGAGGCCGTCACGGAGGGGTAAACAGCGGAGGAGAGCGTCTACACAGGCTGAGTGTGGCACTGAGTGCGATACTATTGTCGCTGCAGGTAGGTAACCCAAAGGTCTCGATTGGACTGGAGTAACGATGAGATTCAAGGTGAAGATGTGGGCGAGAACAATCCAGAACCGCCTGATGCAACAGAAATCGACTTCGATGACAATGTAATTGACCCAGGCATGGGGGACACGCCAGCGCCTGTGCAAGCGACACCAATTCACGTCGCGTTCAACATACCATCGGCTGAGCGCGCCCCCGATGCTGCAGTCAATCATCCAACCAAATCAAGCACATCGCCCACAGAAGGCGCTGGCCGCAGTCATGCTGGAGATGTCGACACAGGCTTCCTTCAGATCTACGGACCTGAAAACCAGCTCGAAGCTGAACAGCAGGAGCTTGTGGCGAATCTTGAGCTTCGTAATCCGGCATCGGACCCTCGACAACAGGAACTGCAACAAAGTTTTTCAGAAACATACTTTGAGTACTGTTATCCATGGTGTCCTGTCCTCGATCCCGACACGCTCGACTCTGAACTTGCGCGATCGCCTATGCTTGCGAATGCGCTTGCGCTCGCTGCGAGTCACATCCAGCCGCCTTTGATACCCCACCAAGGTCCAGCTGCGTATTACGAGAAAGCGAGGATGATGTTTTATATGGATGAGGAGCCGGACATACTTACGTCGCTGAAAGCTGTGTCTCTGTTCTACTGGTGGGCACCTCGCTCACCGTCGACAGCACATCGGCATGCAAGCTGGTGGTGGACTTCAGTCATAATTAGGCATGCGCAGCAGATGAACATTCACCGTGAGCCGAAACAAGAGAGCGTGGCCTCGAGTGCACTTCATCTGAGTTTGCGACGGAGGTTATGGTGGACTGTCTTTGTAAGTTCTCACGCGCCCATAGTTCAATGCGTACTGACATGTTTAGGCACGAGAGCGATTGACGTCTCTTTGCCAAAGCAAACCCTGCATCATCAACCCCGAAGATATGACGATACAAGAAGTCCAACCATCTGATTTCCCAAGCGATCCAGCATCACAGAAGAAAGGACGGATCTTTAAGTATTGGGTCCGGCTTGCCGGCATAATGGGCAAGGTTTCCAAAGCACTATCGAAGTCAGTGGACTCGCCTCCGGAGACGGCGACATTTCCTACGGAGCTTAGACAAGAGCTTGTCGCGTGGGTTCAATCTTTGCCTCCGGATCTTCAACTACCTATCGGTTCGAGTCGAACAGAAGGCTTTGATAGAGATGTTCATCAATTGCATCTCCCGTATTTGACAACGATCATTGTGATGCATCTACAGAGGACAACACCGGACTTGCCACAAGCTCTACCGCCCGCGATATTGGCTGCTTCATGTATCGCTAGAATTCTGAGAGATATTTTGTCGCGCGGAAACGCAAGATTCCTCATGGCGATTACCTGCTGGTATTGCGGCACAGCCTTCATCGCGCTATTGCAAGCAAGCCGGATCAAACAATTCTCCCAAGAAGCAGAAGAGGGATTGGACATTCTAGATCAAGCAGTCGGACAGCTCCAGCAAATGTGGGCTTCTGCCAATGTCATACGACAAGGTTTCGAACGACTGCGCGCGCTGCCTCGGTCCATGATGCACGCTGGTAAAGGCAGAGCAGCAGGGTCCAATGGCTCTGGGGATGCACCGTCCAATGACTTTGACTGGAAGCTTCTGTTTCCGTTCGTGACGAGATCTACGAGTCGGATTGCGGATTGTTTGCTTGCTGATGATGAGTTTGGGACTACGGCGACTGCATTACCGTCGCCGGAGAACGCTGTGTTTCATGAGGACCTGCTCAATCGTTATCATGATTTGCTTGAGCCGTTTGTTGATTACAATTTTGACTTTTCAAGCATTAATCTTGATATACTATAATAATGAAAGATTTTTGCACAAGCAAATATTGTCGGGCAAATTGGCCTGCGCTTTGTCTTATGCTTTACTTGCGGTCTGTCACCCCATGTCTTTGAACAGTCACAATCTTAACACCGGAATATGCGCAGACTGGATCGCAAATTTGCCATGGGATCTATAAAAAAACTCATAATTGAAGATCTAATGCTATCTTAATCTGAAGTACTATAAATGGTATCCTACTCCTCCATCAAGCCTCAATAGCGAAGCGTTTCTGCTTTCTCAACATACCAACTTAGATCGCTCTCCGGATCCATCTCAAACTCCGTAAAACCATTCCCCATGAATCTAAACGGATTTGCCGTATTATACTCAATCTCAAAGTCCTCTGCGCGAATATCCCCCAGCATGCGATTGAACAAATGCGCACTTCCACCAAACAGCGCAGTAACACGGCCGTCAACCTTGCCTCGCTTATACCAACTCGTGCAGCCTCCGCTCCAGACAAGAGTCTTGTGGACTTGATCACAGTACTTGATGAAGGCGTCGACCTTTTCCTTCTTGGGGACGACGTACTTGATGTCTTCGGTGGACATCTTCTTGATCCACTTGACGAAGTAGTCGCCTGTCCAGTTGAGAGACTCGACGAGGGAGCCGTGGCCGCCTAGGCAGTTGGGGCCCATCATCATGAAGTAGTTTGGCATGGAGGGGACGGCGACGGAGATGTAGGCTTCCGGATCTTCTTTCCATTGCTCGCGGAGATCAGTGTTGTTTAGACCGACGATGGGATAGCGGGGACGGAATGAGACGTCAAAGCCAGTGGCGTACACGACTGGTGAATGATTAGCATGTTAATCAGATGTGAGAGTGTGAGGAATTACTTACTGACGTCGACCTCATGCTCCTTGCCATCAGCAGTCTTGAGGCCCTTCTTTGTAACCTGTGTAATCGGACTATCCGTCAAATGACAGTTCGGCTTTAAGAACGATTCAAGATATCCAGGACCAGGCGTAATACGACGGCAACCCAACTCCCACTTAGGAATAAGCTTTGAGCAGAGCACAGGATCGTGGCCTAGCTTCTCAGCCATTTGCTCAGCAGCCAGCTTCATACCCCGCTCATTATTCTCGCCCTTTCGGAAGATGTAGAACGACTTATTCGTACGAGAAATAATACCCTTGCGGTGCTGAAGATGAAGCTCTGGGTCTTGGAAGCGTGCCTTGTCTTGCTCCGAGTAGCGAGGGTTGGGGTCATCGTCTTCTCTACCCAGGTGCTTTGAGGGTGGAGCACGGTAGTACACCCACGCTGGGCCGCGGACGAAGTTTGTGACCTCTGTTCCGGGCAGTTTTGCCATCTGCGGGACAATCTGGATCCCTGATGAACCGTTACCAATGACAGCGATGCGCTTGTTAGAATAATCGTAATTATGGTCCCAATTGGCTGAATGAGTGGTGTGGCCTTCAAAGTCCTTCAGACCGGGGATCTTGGGCCATGCTTCGTGACTGAGCAGTTAGTTAGTACTTGCGATTTGGAGACAGAGAGATTGAGACTACTTACACTAGAACTCCTTGTGCTGAGATCAATACGTGGCAGAACTCTTCTCGTTGAATGCCCTCGTGCTCAACTGTGACCTTCCATTGACCTAGATCATCAAGCCACTCAGCGCCGATAACTCGAGTGTTGAGCTGTAGATCACGGTCGAGATTCCACTTCTTGACTGTCGCCTTCATGTAAGACAAGATATCACCTCCACTAGCATAGAACCTCTCCCAGTTGGGATTAGGATCAAATGGGAATGCCTAAGATTGTAAGTACAAGTCGCGATCATAGAAGGACAAACGTACGTAGATATGACTGGGTACATCGCACTGAACACCAGGATAATTATTCGCCAACCAAGTACCACCAATATCGCTGCGCGCCTCAAAGATAGTGTGATCAACAATGTCCTCCATCTCAGGGAAGCGATGTTGGAACTTGTGCGCCATCAACAGACCAGAGAAGCCAGCGCCAATGGTGAAGACCTTGATCTTGCGCGGTGTGTACGCATATTCTTGGCTCAGTGTAAACGGATCTGCTGTGTGACCGTTTGTATGGCCGTTGCTGAGTCCATTCTTGATGTCATCTAGCTTGGTGACGAGTTCTGGGAGCTCAGTTGCTGGCATTGAAGACAAGTCCTCGGCGGATTGCGCCTTGGTCTCTGGTGACTCAAAGGCAGGCATTGTGACTGATGATGAGAGTGATTTTCAAGATGTTTGTGAGATTGGAGTGATGGTGAGGATGAGATTGATCTTGTAAGTCAGTTCAATGTGTTGTTGAAGTACTCATGATGCTTAACAATAAGGTAGGTAAAATAGCTGGTGTTGTCTTTGCCCCATCAACTCTACCAGCACTAGTCTAGGCCGGCAAAGCCTCAATCAGGCCATCGCGTTAGCATCTCGTGCCTCTTGCGTCTTCATTGCCGAAGTCATTCCCTCTTCGCCAAGCATGTTCGGCAAAGTTGTTAGTGTTGTCGAAGAATGGTTATCCTAAAGCGGTATTGCCGGGCGTTAGCGACCAGCTGATCCTGAATGCGGGGTTACAGCGATATCGCACAGGGACCGAACCGGCCAAGTTTCGCGACGCCGCAATGATATCCGCATACTTAGAGGGAGATAGGGAATAAGAATTGCATTTTGTCAATTTTAGCTCAAGTTTATGTTGTTTACCTAAACTTGTAGAGATCTTCTAAATTCTCGTCTGATTTGTTGCTCCACAAGACACCCTCGCCACCAATCCCAAGCACACCAAGCTCACTCACTTACACAATGGCTGTCAACCGCTATGCTTACAATGGTCCAATTGACCACACAATCGCACCTCAACTCGAAAACATTCGAGGCAAGTCGGTGATCATCACAGGCGGCGCCAATGGCATGGGTGAAGCCTTTGTACGAGACTTTGTCGCCGCTGGTGCCTGGGTAACATTCGCCGATGTCAATGAAGAGCGCGGCAAGATAGTTGAAGCAGAGCTCAATGCCGACGGCCAAAAATGTGTCTTCATCAAGTGCGACATCAGAGACTGGGATCAACAAAAAGCTATGTTCGAAAAGGCCAAAAGTACAAGCCCAAGTAATTCGGTTGATGTTGTCATTGCAAATGCTGGCATTTCTCGAAGTTCGGGCGATAGCTTGTGGAATCTTGATGGTGTGTACTCACTGAGCCCTCCGAGAGTTTAGTGGAAGAGCCCTGGACTAACGGCACCTACAGACCCCAATGGAGAACCCACAAAGCCTGATCTGAACATCGTGAGAGTCAACATAGATGGAACTTTCTACACATGGAAGCTTGCGGTTCATTATTTCCGTCAGCAGCCAGTGAGTGAAGAGCGAGACCGCTGCTTCATTATTACTGGTAGCATGGTAGCCTGGATTGACAGCCCAGTAAGTACCCGACAAAGCCCCGCTAGCCATTAAGGGCGCCATCAATGACCAGACCTCAAATCTGACTGATATGCGACAGGGCAATTGGGAGTATACTGGAACAAAATATGCGCTTAGAGGCTTCATGAGAACCGTCCGAAGATCAAGCCACGAGCAAGCTATCCGCATTAACTACGTCGCGCCCTGCTGGATCAAGAGCGCCATTCGAACAGCAGAGTACGAGAAGTGGTTGGTCGACCGCGGCGTGGAGTTTGGTGAACAGAAGGATGTCTCCAGTTGCATGTTGAGAATTGCGACTGATAGAAGCATCAATGGTGAGTTCAAGAGATCTCATTGTTAGTGAAGTACTAATGGCCATCGCAGGTCGGTCGTTGATGATCACGCCCCGCTCCATCGCAAAGGAGGGCTTCGTAGACATTGACAGAGAGGATTACAAGGATACACCCGAAGATGAATATCTGAAGAAGGTTCAAGCGTCACAGCTGGTAATTATTGAAGATAAATGGTTGGACTCATACAAGGTTCGAGTATATAAAGAATAGCTAGCGTCATGATATAAGTACAAAATTAATCGGGACTGCGTTAAAAAGGAAAGAAGAATATATGGTAGTGCAGATGATTCGAGAGGACTTATTATGGCTTTCCATATAAATAAGATACAACCCACACTTCCCATCTCCAGCGTGCATGCCTCAACTATGTGAGAGGCGAAGCGTTCACACAACGCGCTCCATCATTTTGCGATGTCTTCGGACCGTTAATAACAAGAGACTTCTCTCCAGTCTATACAATTTTGTTAGTAAACCACTAAATACTGCTTGCATTGTGACTTACCTCGACATTGAATCGGTATATGACCCCAGACGTATTTTCCGAAGCATACATGAGCTTATTACCAACTGAATAGGCCGCTCCCCTGGTTCTCGAATCAGCTCCGCACTGTGGTATGTAATTGAAATGACTTACCAAAGGTTATCGCCCGCGATGTGTCCAAAATCTTTTATGATTTCCCATGTAAATGTGTCGAGGCTCCATCTTGCTAGGACTGTCTTTGACGTGTTTCCCTGAAGAGCATATAGATAACGACCTCCTCCAGGTACAGATACCCAGTCGGCGCAGTTGTTTGCTGACGTTGCGGTCCCTTGCTGAAGAACCTTGCCGTAGGTTGCGGATGTTGGGTTCACATCGATCTTAGCCCACGCCTTTCCATATGTCGAGATCCAGAAAATGCCATTAGAGTCCACATCTCCAGTATTCCATGCTAATTCTCTGTTAGCTATTGTCCTTTTACTCTTCTGGGGTCATAATGCCGATGTGGTTACTCACTTCCATCAATAAAGGTGTTCATTAGTGTGTATGATCCGGTGGAGCCGATCCGAATGACTTGGCTCTTGCCGGTCGCAATCTGGACAATGCCATAGATGAGATTATCCTTGATATTATAGCCAATAGGATTGATAGTTCCGCCGTTGGTTGTACCTGAAGGGGCTCCAGGTCCGACATTCTGTGCTACCAGAGAGTTGACTCCTGTGACCAAGTTGAGCCTGTAGAGAGTTCGGACTTGGATCAAGTATCCTCCTTCATCACAACTGAAAGCTGGAGGTGGTGCTGGGGTCTCTACGACCACAATACCTCCATCGTCTGTGCCTGTCGGTGCAATGGTGGTTACAGCTCTGGCTGCATTGATGCTGGATGTTCCTGAGTATTGGCGATAGCTGGTGGATGGCTGAGGTGCAGGTGTCTCGATCACCACGATCGGTCCATCGTTTTGACCAGTAGCTGATAGTGTTGTCACGGTGATGGGACCGCTCAAACTCGATGCACCGGTATATCTTCGCGTGCTCGTCACAGTCGCCGGCGGTGGAGTGGCGATTATGACTGTTCCATCTTCAGTACCGGTGGGTGTTATCGTCGTGAGAGTTATTGCCGCGGTTAGGAGGGAAGTCCCAGAATAACGTTGAGTAATGGTCACAGGAGGTGTCTCGACGATCACAGTTCCGGCTTCAGTTCCCGTCGGTGTTATTGTTGTAACTGTGGTTGGGCCAGTCAAAACATCGGTCCCAGTCCAGAATCGCGTGACAGTCACTGGCGGTGTCGCAAGGATCACCGTCCCTGGTTCAGTTCCGGTCGGTGTAATAGTCGTAAGTATAAGAGGACCAGTGAGTACGTCTGTTCCTGTGTAGAACTGTGTCAACGTAACAGGAGGGGTCTCATAAATAATAGTCCCGTCTTCCGTACCAGTCGGAGTGATAGTTGTTATAGTTATTGGGCCGGTTATGACTGATGTACCAGTATAGAACCGTGTGATTCTTACGGGCGGTTTCTCAACTATAACGATGCCAGCTTCTGTTCCGGTCGGGGTGATTGTAGTGACGGTAGTAGGAGCAGACAAACTCTCTGTACCTGTGTAGAATCTGGTGATTGTAATAGGAGGAGTTTCAATCACGACCACGCCCGCCTCTGTGTCCGTGGGTGTAATAGTAGTTACAGTAATGGGGCCCGACAAGATCTCTGTGCCTGTGTAAAACCTGGTGCTTGTAATGGGAGGAGTCTCTACGATGATTGTGCCAGGATGAGTGCCCGAAGGAGAGATCGTTGAGACCGTAGTTGGACCTGTGAGGATATTCGATCCAGTATAAAATCGCGTTAGATAGACTGGAGGTGTCTCGACGACCACGGTGCCCGAGATAGTAGTCACTGTCGTTGGACCAGACAGGACCTCTGTGCCTGTATAGGGCCGCGTGATTGTTACCAGTGGTGTCTCGATAACAATAGTTGCCGGATCGTCAATGTCTGTGGGCTCGATAGTGGTCACCGTGATAGCAGCGTTGATAGAAGAAGTCCCCGAGTATAGGCGATATCTCGTGACAGGTTGAAGTGAGGGAATCCCGATGATAACGGTTCCATCCTCTATCGCAGTCGGCGTAATTGTAGTCAAGGTGACAGTCAAAGACCCGGAGTACCTTTGGGTTATGGTCACGGGAGGTTTCTCTATGATCACGGTAGCAGGATCATTTCCAGAAGGAGATAGAGTGGTTACGGTGATCGGCCCGGTTAGGATACTTGTTCCAGTATAGAAACGCGTTGAAAACACTGGCGGAGTGGCCATTACTACCGTAGCAGGAACCGACCCCGACGCTGGAATGGTGGAGACAGCTATTGGTCCAGTGATCAAGGATATTCCTGTGTAGAGTTCGGTTACTGTCGTTGTAGAGAAGGGCACATCTACAAAGACAGTATCGGTGTCCCCAGGCATAGTACCTGTTTGGGTGGTAGTCTCGCTGGCTGTCACGCCTCCGTACCTATAGATCGTTGTATAAGGCTGAGGGAGATCAACATATACTGAAGCAACATCCCCATCAATCGTAGACATCTGCGTCGTGATGCTGCTGGCTGTGACGCTTCCATACCTAGTCACGGTTGTGTAAGGCTGGGCCAAGTCGACTATCACTGTCGCCGTCCCTCCCTGACTTGCAGGGTCAAGGGTGGTAATAGAGCTGACTGACACACTTCCATACCGAGTGGTGGTTATATAAGGCTGAGGAAGATCGATGTAGACTGAAGCAGTCTCTCCATCGACCGTTGGCATCTTTGTGGTCATGCTACTTGCTGTCACGCCTCCGTATCTATAGACCGTCGCATATGGTTGCGGGAGGTCTATGAACACAGAGGCAGTCTCTCCATCAATTGTCGGCATCTGTGTCGTGATGCTACTTGCTGTAACGCTGCCGTACCTTGTCACAGTTGTATATGGCTGTGGCAGATCGATAATCACAGTTGCTTCTTGACCCTCAACAGACGCAGACTCAGTAGTAATACTGCTAACTGTCACACTGCCCCATCTGGTTGTTGTTGTGTAAGGTTGAGGAAGGTGTGCAATTATCGTGATGGTTCCCCCGATATTCTGAGGTGTTTGTGTTTCTCTTGATGGAACTGAGACACCTCCCCAACTGGTTATCGTTGTATACGGTTGTGGTAAGTCAACTACAACCAGGGCTGTACCGTCTGCGCTTATAGGCAACTCTGTAGTCATCGTGCTGGCTGATACGCTCCCATATCGAGTCGTGGTCACATAAGCTTGAGGGGTCTCTATGATCACTGTACCTGGAATTGTCCCAGAGTTAGGTATTGTAGTGACTGTAGTTGGAGCGGTGAGAACTGCAGTGCCAGCATACAATCGTGTAATCGTGACGGGTTGTGGTGGAGCCGTCGCTATGACGACTGTGCCAGGAACCGATCCAGAGGCGGGAATTGTCGAGACTGTCGTTGGCCCTGTTAAAACAGAGGGGCCTGAGTACAGTATAGTAATCGTGACTGTCGTGTAGGGTACTTTGACCACGACGATATATGGCTCACCAGGTCTAGTGGCTGTCTCTGTGGTGGTCTCGTCCAGACTGACACTGCCATAACGAGTCGTGGTTGTGTATGGTTGTGGGGACTTTATAAAGATGGTGAAAGGATCTCCGGGATTCTGAAGTGATTGTGTGACGGTTGAAGGGACGGAGATCGAAGCTGCCCAGCTGGTTATCGTCGTGTATGGTTGGGGGAGGTCGACTATTACTGTTGCCGTTTCCCCAGGATTGGCAACCGTCTCAGTTGTAGTACTACTGATGGTAACGCTCCCGTACCTCGTTATAGTCTTGTAAGGCTGTGGTAAATCGACGATAATTCTTCCAGTTTGGCCAGGAACAGTTGGTGTCTGCGTTGTGACACTGCTTTCCGAAACACTCCCGTAACGAGTCGTGGTTGTGTATGGATCAGGAAGATCAACCATGATAGTGGCTGTTGACCCTGGGCTAGCCAACGTCAATGTCCTGGTAGTGGCGATAGCCACACTGCCAAATCTGGTAACAGTTGTGTAAGGTTGCGGCATATCCACCAAAACAGTGCCGATTTGGCCAGGTATTGCTACCGTAAGCGTTCTGGTCGTGGCTACACTGACACTGCCGTAGTGCGTGGAGGTTGTGTAAGGCTGCGGAAGATCAAGAAGAACTGTCCATGTCTGCCCTGGGCCCTGTGCACTCTGTGTAGTCACACTAGAGATGGAAACACTTCCATAGCGGGTAATAGTTGTATACGGTTGCGGAAGATCGACGAGAATCGTGCCCGTCTGTCCTGGAACGGAAGGGTTGAGTACCCTGGTTGTAGGTACTGTTACACTGCCATACTGAGTAGATGTCAAGTAAGGTTGTGGAAGGTCAATTAGGACGGTTCCTGTCATCCCAGGGCTCTGGGGAGTTAATGTGGTCTTAGTAGAGACTGAGACACTCCCGTATCGAATAATAGTCGTGTAGGGTTCGGGGAGGTTAACCAGAATGGTTCCTGTTTGTCCCGGGACCGCTACTGTGAGTGTTCTTGTCATAGATGCTGTGAAACTACCATACTGAGTCGAAGTGAGGTAGGGTTGTGGCAAGTCAATGACTACAGTACCGGTTTCTCCTGGAACTCTGGGACTTTGAGTTGTCATTGAAGACGCCGATACGCTGCCGTAGCGAACCTTTGTGGTCCAAGGCTGAGGTAAATCGATTAGGATACTGCCAGTCTCTCCCGGGTTCTGGGGCGCCTGTGTTGTGGTAAGGGGAGCAGAGACAGATCCCCAGCGGGTTATTGTGGTATAAGGCTGTGGCCTATCAATTATCACAGTCCAAGTCTCGGGGCTCCCAGCAGTTTGAGTGCTCGTGGAGGCTGAATCACTTCCATAGCGAGTAATTGTAACGTAAATGACAGGTTTCACGATAATAACCGAGCCCGTTTGATCAGCGCGAGTCGGAGCCACCGTAGTAGAGTATGGCACAGAGATTGTGTTGTCGAAAGAGGTTGTGGTGATATAGGGTGTGATGCTTCGAGGGACGAAGACAACCACGGTTCTGGTCTGATCATTAGACGAGTCTGGTTGCTTTGTGAAGGTGCTGGTTGTACTACCCGTCCAAGTGCTTGTTTCTGTAACATAACTGAAAGGAACGGTTGGTAGGATTATCACGACTGTACCCGTTTGGCCGTCCTGGGTTGGGATCTGAGTAGTTCTTGATGTAGCTGTAACTGTGCCAGTCCTAGTGATTGTCACATAAGGTGTGGCGGAAGGAGGCAGCACGACGTAGACAGTTCCAGTAGCGCCAGCCTCAGTTGGAGCTTGAGTAGTCGTGATGGTTCCGGTTTGTGTCCCAGCGCCGGTGATTGTAGTAGTAACGTATGGTGTGATACTTGGGGGAACAAAGACAACGACGGTTCTGGTCTGGTCTGGTGAGTCTAGTTGCTTGGTGGTGGTGCTGCTTGTGCTCCCTGTCCAAGTGCTTGTCAAAGTGACATACTTAGCAGGAGCAGCAGGCTCTTCAATGATCACAGTACCCGTAGCGCCAGGACCAGCTGGAGCTTGGGTCCTCGTAGTGGTTTCGGTTCCTGTACCCGCGATCGTCCTGGTGATGTAGTGGTCGATAACAGGAGGGACCACAACGATCACAGTCCCTGTCTTCCCGGAGCCCGAAGGCGTCTGAGAAACAGTCTGGGTGGTACTGGCGCTTCCTGTAACCGTCGTTGTGGTCCAAGCCATAGCTGTAGGCGGTATCTCAACTAAAACCGTACCTAGTCTGCCGGAGCCAGATGGCATTTGCGTTGATGTACGACTCGTCGAGTCTTGTCCAGTGCTGGTAACAGTGGTCCAGGAGGTGATCCATGGCAGTTCGACCACAATAGTATCGGTTATATCAGATCCAGAGTGCTCTTGTGTATATGTTCGGGTAGTAGACCCTGAACCAAAATTGGTTACAGTGACAAGACGCATGGCTGGCACATCATGGTGTATGATACCCGTCTCTCCAGGTCCGGACGGAAATTCGGTCCACACTCGTGTAGTACTGCCTGTCCACGTTTTAGATGTATCAATGTAGCGAATAGCAGCAGTGGGGAATAATATCTTCTTGGTTCCGGTAGCTCCGGGACCTGTGGGAGGGATAATCACGGTCTTCGTTCCAGATCCAGTCCAGTACTCGGTAACAGTAACAAAAGGAGTAACATCAGGGATATAAACAATGACTGTCCCCGCGGTTTGATCGGCAGGAGGGACAGTTGAGGCTTGAGTCGTCGATCCCGTCCAGTGACTAGTTACTGTAACGTAAGCCGTTGCGTCTGCTGGTACTTGGACAATTACAGAGCCTTCTTCATTCGGATCAGAGGGCTTCTGCGTAATCGTCGTTGCTTGCGAACCAGTCCACGTTCTCGTCGTGGTTATATACCTGTATGGCGTTATTATAACCACAACGCCTGTTTCTCCTGGATTTGCCGGCTCTTGTGTAATAGTCGTTGGAGAGTCACCGCCACGGATTGAAGTTGTCATAGGGTTAGGGAGGTTCACGATGACCCATCCTGAAGAGGAGCCTTCTGCGAACCTAGTACTTGTTACCGGCGCTGTCACCTCTCCATATCGAGTGGTATAAATGAGGCGCGTGTTGACAGGTGGTAGCTCAACAACGACAGTCCAATCGTCGCCCGCGCGGGTTGGAGATATCGTGTGCGTGACTGGTTCGGTCACCGTACCGACATGAGACACGGTTGCCCAGCGTGCAGGAGGGACCTGGACGATCACCACCCCCGTTTCATCTGGGCTACTTGGTGGGATCGTTTTGGTCACTGGCGCGGTAACTGATGCCACTCGAGTGATAGTATTATAGTCCGCGTCAGTGATTGGGATCTCAACGACCACTTCGCCATCTTTGCCTGGCCCATTAGGAATCTGAGTAAACGTCCTCGGAGGGCCAGTTCCGAAGCGCGTGACAGTGTTATATCGTCCCAGCGGGGCAGGTGTGTCAATGTATACAATCCCTGCCTCTCCTGGGTGTTTGGGTGGCTGCGTTGAGGTTACAGTCGCTGTCCCTGTGCCAGCCCGAGTTACAGTTGCATATAGAACAGGGTCGGAAGGCACGATTACATGTACCGTCCCAGTGCCACTTGAGCTACGTGCAGGCTCTGTCGATGTAACGGGGGCAGTCACACTTCCTGTTCGGGTGATTGTTGCATATGCAGGTATAGATCCTGGCACCTGAACGATGATGGTAGTGACGCCGCCTGAACCATCTGGCTGGATTGTCCGCGTGACAGGAGACTGAATGTCCCTTGTTTCAGTCAGAGTTGTGGCCTTTGGTTGCCCAACAACAATTGTGGTTCGGTCGTCGACGTGAACAACCTTGGTAACAGGGTCTCCATTGCTCCCTTTCTCCGTGATAGTGGTGTAATACTCCCGACCAACCGTGATTGTCTCGGGATCTGAGGGATCGCCCACTTGGACGGTCCTTGTGTGATCAACGTCAATGCCTTCTGTTCGAGTTCTGTACTCAGGCTCTTCAATGACAACAGTAGTCGGATCACCAGGCTGATCAGGAGTCAGTATCCGGGTCCGCGCAGTAGTCAACGAAGAGATGATTGAAGTGATTGTGGTCAGGGGAGTTCTCTTTATGACAGTCCCAACCGGTGGTGTTCCCTGCGGTGGGATCGTGTAGGTCGAAGGAGGCCCTACTCCAAAAACGGCCGTGGTGATGTAGGAAGCTTCATGGGGTATTAGAATTGTACTGTAGTTGTCAGTTTGCTGTGAAATCTCAGTAAATCAAGTACCAACCTGGCTAATGTTGTGTCAAATGTGATTGAGCCGTCTACAACCTTGATTGGCTGGACCTCAGCACGTTTCTCGCCATCGGGACAATCAACAACTGGATCCCAGGCAGAGGCGACAGCGAACAAGACAAAAATAACTCCATAAGACGTTAATTCATGAACGCGCATGGCTTTAACCATATTGTTTAAATGGTATAAGGCGTTGTGCCTGCCGCGAGACAGACTAGAGGGGAAAGGTCACGTGCGAGGGTCAGTCACGAAGCCGACGAGGAAGGAGCGCCATGCTATGTATTTAATTGCTAACTACGGAAGGAACGCATAATTAATTGAAGCAAATGATCGGCATGCAAGCAGAGTTTAGGGTATTAATATGGAAAGATTGGTTCTTAGAAACCTTGGCATTCCGATTGCGTGCAGATGTACTGTGGCGTTGATGGTTCTGGCCTAGACCTCGCTGCCAGATATGAAGATCAAACACCAACGCCATCTACGTTCTGGAAGGCTCACTGTGGAGTGATTAGAGTGGCATGATTCTAGACTTCAATAAAAGGCTTGCCTTAATACTAAAGCAGTATCCTTCTGCCACAAGTTCCCAAGTGCCTGGATCGCTAAACTCTCCTGCGGGTTTGGGGGAAATTCGCTATCGCCGGATGGTGTCACCCACCTACCTGGTTCCTCTATTGTTCTTCCTATACAGCCAAGAAACAGAAGCTGAACTATAACATTGATATACCTCAACATTCCAGACAAACCACGAGGTGACCGTTCAACCTGCCAGCTAGGCATGGCCGCTGAGAGGTCTCGGCCCATTCCATACACTGAACTTCAAGGTCGAATCTCTTTCTGGAAGCTTTCCATGGAGTTTCCGACTGTGTATGATCTTACTGAAGCTATTATGAAGCTTTAATATTTCATGAATTGACATAAGTACTCGAAATGTCTCACCCATCCACAAGATAACCCAGACATCCCAACACTCCTTTGACTTAACACTCAGCCCTACAACACTCCTTTCATCCACATTTGATCTACACAAACACTCTCTTGCCACCACCACCAACCCATATTCTTCAAATACTCAAACCAAATCGCCATGATGAGATTAACAACAATAAGCTGTGGCCTGAGCTTCCTATTACCTGTATACGCACGAGTCATCTCTGATCCTTGCGCTACAACAACCACTTTACCTGTCATTACCGTCACAAAAGGGCCCAATGGTTATTATAACCAGTACACCCGCACATATCAAGAGTTCTACCCCCAAGGTTTGACAACAAAAGTTTACACCATTACACAATCATGTTCAGGTGTGAATTGTCAGCCCTTGCCTATTGAGACTGCTCCTCCCCCTGGCTTCACATCTGCTGTAGTCAAGTGTGACAAGTGCGGAGGCTCAGGGACCAGGGTAGCTACTTTGACATTCCCAACTGAGTCTGTGCAAGCATATTCATCTTCTGGATATGTTGTTGTACCTATTTCACAGCCAACACAAATTCCTCTAGGTCACAGTAAGCAATCTCATAGCAGTTCAGTTTATGAGAGTGGTTCTTTTGGCTCTGATGCTGGCCATGCACTAAATAACCACGGTGCTTCTCTTTCTACAAATACGACTCCAGACTCTGGAGATTCGACTGCGCAAGACTCTGGTAGTGGGAGTCAAGGGAGCCAAGATGAATCCAACAACGGAGGCTCTGCAAATGATGGAGAATCTTCCGTTACCGGTGCTCCTGGATCTCGGCCATTATCTGAGACACCTACCGCGGGTTACCACTTTGCTCCCTCTAACTCCTCCCCTGCTGGCTCCGGTGGTCAGTCTTCGTCTTCAGCAGACACAGGCTCATCTGATACGGCCGCCGCAGGAGATGACGCCTCATATCCCATTCCTAACCAGAAGACTGGCAACCCATTTGCAGGTGACACTTCTGGTGCCTCGAGCAACGGATCCGGCTCGTCTGCCAACAACTCCCCCTTATCTCAAAATGATACCCCCTCTGCTGGAGAACCAGCCACCAAAGACTCTGGCGATGATGGCTGGAGTCCCGATTCCCCGATCACTGTTAACAGTGCGGGCCATATCAAGACAAATGTTCTTACATGTGTATTAGCGAACATTGCTGGCATGTTCGTTCTCAGGTTGCTAGTGTAGCAACACTACCTTCTTGTATTTAGCGTTAATAATGATATAATGACAGTTAATAAGACACGATTGAGACCATCTGTGGCTGTACATGTCGTTCCACCTTCTCGCGGGCTGGTTGACTAACTGAAGTTGACTTAGACACTTGCAAGACAATAGATCCATCACGGGGGAAGCGACCGTTTCTCGGAGAGTAAGTTTGAAGCATATTTAGAGTTTTGCCCCAAGATTTATCAGATCGCATCGGCTAGCCCCTGCCAAGATCTGACAAGCTAATCCCAAATCCGGATATTCTTGTTGCAGATCAGGAATCTTGTGGCTGGACATTGCTATCTAGCGCTGAGCCACAACACCATAGTCAAGCTCTTTTGGGATGAGAATAGTTGAGACATCGATCACGAGTGGCAGAAATGTCTCTACAAGGTTAGAATGTTGTAAGCCAGATTTAGACTTCGCTGACTACTGATTCCCCGCCAGCTATATCAAGCTTAAGCTCATATAGCCACAAGTTCCTCTGTCGACGGATGACCCGAGAGGCTGGACTTCGGGCTGAATTCACTCATGCTACGCGAGCTATTCCTTCCGGTGTTCTTGGATACTAACAAGGCCTCGGGGAGTAAGAAAGTATTAGACCTCGATACAGGGTGCTAAACTAAACTCGGTAAAAGATATCCTAAACTTAAGACTAGGTTACCTAAGTGCTTTTGTCAATTAGGATCAAGGTCCAGTGTTTCCCTTCCTCTCCTAGCGAGGCTGCGTGAAACTCAAAGTCGGACCAGGTACTCGGGCCCCTTCGCTGATTTAGAGTCAAGCCTAGTCCTCCATCGGGAGAATAACATTGACGTGCTTGGCAAGAGGCTGCTCCGGCCTCTCGGGCTCGATTAGGGTATACAATAGAACAATGTAGTAATCTGCAAGAAGTTTAAATCATGTTCAGAAAAATCAGACCACTTTTGACGCTGGCATACAGCCATGCACGGGAGGTTGTTTTTCAAACGGATGAAATTCCGGTGGTGATATTGGTTGCTGAAGGCGGGATCATTCTTCCTCTATGAGGAACATTCTTTAGTTGTGTTTCCTAAGCTGTATCAAGGCTTCTCTGAAATTGAACTGAAGGCTCAAAGGAACTGGTACTGTAGGTAACTAAAGTTGCTAAACTCGCTTCATTAATTCTCTCACTGATAATCAATGTCCTGCATTCTATCACCCCGAGCCTAATGATCCGTTAGGGCGGCGACTCCATTAGACTCAAAGCCAATGAACCTAATAGCGGGACCTGGGGGCAGATGATACCAAATGTTAAAATTGGCCGCAAGAATAACGATGATCGACGAAGAAGACTTGTAAAATTAGTCAACTCTAATGGGCGAGCTCGCTCTATCACGGCGGTCCCCGTTCCAGGCTTGCATAGAACCCAATTTTTGAATATCGGTGTTGTTGAGGTTCACCGAGAAGATAACACTAACCGTTCGAAGCCTTACCTCTGGAGTAGGGGCTAGAAGCCAGGACTGAATATCAACGGGCCTCATAGGCAACAGGGCAATCGGACGATAGTGGTTGTCGTCGTTCCATTTTTTATCAAAGAATGCCTTGTAGCTAGTCGGTCGTAGACGTCCAATGTACTCCGAATTTGCGTCTGGTTATGTGCCTTTTCCAGATGCTACATGATGTTATCTGTGAAGTCGTGGGATACACTGTGGGTGTCAACGTCACCGAAACTTCCGTGCTGGCTATCAGGTCTATTAACTCGAAATAACGCTCTTATAGAGCTGCTAAAATGCGCAGTCTGGGCTATACACCTTCCGAATTGTGTTTCCCTTTGGCCACCCGTCACTACTGTGCCCCTTCGCTCTCGCGTCCCATGGTTTGACTTCATCCCCAAACAAGATTCCAAAATAGAAGCCAAACTCTCAATCGCGCATTCCGTTATCCCATTACGACCAGGGAATCTTCCAAATTTGCATAACCATTGCTGTACTCTCCCGGTTCCTAGCTATTCAACTGAAGCCCATGCAGCATTAAGTCTAATCTAAACCGCAAAGTGAAGACATCTTAAGAATGAGATCCCAAGTGTTTTAGAGTCTCTGCATATCTTCGAGAGTTCAGTTGGCGGGAGCGTTATGACGGAGGCAGTCCGGGACATTGCCAGTCTGCTAGACATACAGAGACCAAAGCTCTGCAATGTCAGCCTTGCCAGCGCGACGCTGATCGTCTTGCTACCCGGTCGTGTTGGCCAATTCAAAGCAAAATCTTTCAAACTCATCCAAATCACCTCTCTGCCATCCCGCTTGGAGGTCTTTCTGGTAAGCTTTGGCTGCAAATAGCCTGATGCCATTGCCAACCCGATCCATGAGGCGACGGGCCTCGGCGGGATTGGAGCTCTTGAGGAGGAAAGCCTTGTTAGCAAGTTGGCCGTAGAGTGGCAAAAAGTCCGAGCCACCTCCTTCGGGGATGTTAAGATTAGAGTTGGCGGGGACCTCTGTTTCAATCACCCAAGTCTCCCGATCTTCATTCAAGCATGACCTGATCATATCAATCCAGTGGGGTAAATAGTCACTGCACCAGTAAAAGAGATCATTCTTCACATGCCGAGGCATGACACGGATGTGTGGCTCGCTGAGCCACATATCCAACCCAAGTCTGAGTGACGCCTGATCAACGCCAGGCTGGCCTAGCTTGCCCAAGACCTCAGCGCCAGACTGCAGAGCTTCACTTCGAGCAGTCGTCAGTATCACAGAGATGGGTTCATCTTCGCCGGGACTGTTGGCATTAATTGAAGCGGCGTCGTTTCCGCCCATCATGACATCAAGGTCAGTAGGTGTAGAGAACCCCTTAATTCGCTCCACGATCAGGGCGGGGAGGGAGCGCAGTCTTGGAGGGGAGGGACGGCTGGTGTAGATAACCCAAACCAGATTGCCATCCTGGTTCACCTGGGTGAGCATCGGTTCATTGATGCTTTGGACGGTTTTCAAGATGAAGGGTTCGTTGTGTATCTTCTCATAGAACTTGATGGCAATGGGTAGCCACTGAGACATGCGACAGTGTCCAAATAGACGCGCAAATGGTTGGTTTTCGTCAGCAAACCTGTCGGTGTCGATTCGCACACGGCGGATTGTGAGCATCACAATGACGGAGACCAGGTGAGGTGCTGGGATGCAAGTAGGATGCCCAGCCTGGGACTGTAGCTCCAAGGCGGTCTTGAGATGTTTCTTGACTTTCTTCCATCCCTTGTACTCGGCCAGGCTTGTCGCCTGTAGAGGTCGACCGCGGACGAGTTTCTTGACACACTTTCTGAAGCAAATTATGGCTTCTGCCTTGTCCACATGGAAAGTCTTGAAGACTTCTTCCGCCATCCGCGTGTAGACTTGCTTCAGGACTTCCCGCGAGACCTCTCCGGTCTCTAGCTTAGGGCATCTATCGATGCTGAGATCGCCCAACAGAAAGGAGCCATCGTTGATCTTGGCGAGAAGCTGATGTTTATCCGAGGCCGAGTGTTGCGACATTGTGATTGAATGTGGTCGGAGGAAAGGAAGAGAAGGCAGGGGACTCGGGGAGGGAAGATGTCGTGATCTCTCAGGATTACTTGAGAAGGGAAGGGGAGAATGTCTGAGGGATATCACGACGGTTCCTCAAGACTTTTAGTAAAGTGAGGAAACGGAAGAGGTAAGAGGAGAGTGTACTATGAAGGAGAATGTGATAAGTGAGAGTGGAAAGGAAGATATGAAATGTGTCAGAAGCTATCTTATTCTTAGGAAAAGCAGAGTATAAGAGCTAGAATACTAGAAGCTGCTTAAAGTCTGAGTTATCTATTATAAAACATTTCTTTTCTACATTCACTCTATAGTACTAAATCTAAATATTTATCAAATATTAAACTCTTATTCCAGGCAGGTAGTTAAATGGCCATATCCGAGTCGCTCGATCTGGTTAGTCTGAGTGGGGACTAATCTGAGAGCCTATTGATCGAACTGGAAGCGGCTGTGCAGAACGTGGCGCAGCAGGGCATTATCTCGGCTCCCTTCTATCCCGAAGATCTTGAGACTTGACTTTTTATTACAACGGTAGAAACATCGACACAATGTGGGCTTCAAAGTTCTTGAAAGGTCGAAATACAAGAGCAATCACAATGACCTCGATTGCAGCTACTGCTTCGGCGCCAACATCGCACGCTGAATTCAGTGCCAACTCACAAGCGTTCTCAGTGGCTGTGACGGAGCTGCTGGAAGGCCTGGATTTCGTGCTTGATCAGTTAGATGATCAAGGTAAAGAAGCTTCCCTGGTATATGTGTAGCATGCTGATAGACGTGCAAAATAGGAGAGCACGGAGATTTGTTACAGTTTCACCTGTCCCGGCTTGCCAAGGAGATATCTAAGTACGAAAACTCAAAGGTTAATGAACAAGCTTCACAGCCATGGACGGGGTATCTTTTCCTACCCCAATGTAACCGGATTGGTGCAATCTAATCGAAACCTCGTAGGGATCGTGATCTTCTTGAGCTACTACTTGCCGCCTGCAGATGTGCGTGCTCCGTCTACAAGCCAGATCTCCATCCTGGAGGTGACCTTGTTCCAGTGATCTCACGAACACCTTCTATCACTGGGACAGTCAAAGCAACTTCAATATGGAAATCAGAAGATGCAAATACCCTGTTTGTGTCCATCAGAGGTACATCTTGCAAGACAGACCATCTTGTAAACTTTAATAGGAACCAGAAGGATGCTACCTCAGTCTTTGTAAGTATTAGGTGTTTTTGGTTTCTTCCAAATACTGACAGTTGCTTTTAGACTTTCCCAAACACCAAGGAACAGATATATGCCCATAGTGGTTTCTTGACTTGTGCAGCTACCCTTCTTCCCTGGCTTACCGAGGAAATCATACGCCAGGTTACAGCCGACAGGAGTTTGAAAGACGTAGTATTCACAGGCCACTCCGCAGGCGGAGCAGTTGCAGCCATGCTCTTCCTGCACTTTATTTGCCATTGCTCAAGTGAATGTAAGTGCAGGTCTTCCCATTGTGTCTCACAAGCTGACAGCATTCATAAGTATCGAATGCGAAGTTCTCACTCATCACATTCGGAGCCCCGCCTGTTACTTCAACCAACATCACTGAGCTGGCTCAGAGCCTTCCTCAAACTCGACACATATATGCTGTCGTCAACGAACACGACTTGGTCCCGAGGGTAGATCAAAGCTACATCACATCGATCATCAGTTTGTACCGGTCGGCCTACGGGCTACCATTATCCGAATTCAATAACACCACGTTTACAAATAACACTCAATCAGATAGAAGTCACAGTGCTGCCTGGATACTACCATCCCCCGACTTCAACGTCGTTGGAAATATCATTGTGCTGAGAGCGAAACTCGATTACAGAGCTTTACAGTCAACATCTATCCAAACCAGCACGGACACTACACCACCACAAAAGCTAGATATGATACGAATTTCACCAATAGAGTTTTGTAAATTGCTATTCTTTGAAATATCTGTACATAAGAGGAAGATATACCTGAATCGGTTGGAAAGATTGGTACAAGAGTTCGGGGGAACAGTATGACATTCAATAAAGCAAAACGCGATTTACTGTACTTGCGCTCACACCTGGCTCAACTGTTCTTATAGCCATTTCATGCCAGTCTCCTTCTCGGTCTTTATATTCCGTTTGTTTACTCAAAACTTGTCAACTCGATTATTCTTCACGATGACACACATCGCAGTGCTATCTTATCTTGGTAGACCGTCTCCATCCAATGTATTGAAATAACCCTTGCGACGAGTCATTTCTGGCTCCGCCACACTTTTTGTTCTGCCTGCACTCTCTTCGAAGAAATCTTTTGCTTCTTTACAAGTCTCAAAATGGGACTGATAACCTCTGGAAGAAAACACGTCGTCGCGATCTCGACTGATCACAGCAAGAGTCTCTAGACGAATTTGACACCCCTTACAACTGACACCGTTTTCGACTTGACCAGTAATTCGATCATACCATGGGTACGCAGTTGACATCATAAAACGTTGGTTCTTTTGTTCGCTCCGCGCCTCTAAGGCCTTAACTGCGTCCGAAGTCAGGAGACCAAGATCTGTTAGTGTTCGGCTAGCCTCCACTTCTACTAGCAGTAGACCTGGACGGACTGCCGGTCTTTCTCTCATAGAATATATTCCAGGTACTGTTCTAAGAACGTACCCAACGTGAGACTTCAATCGCTTAGCAGATAGCTTTGTGAGCTTCGACAGGGCGGACATGCTGATAACGCGTAGCTCAGGGGCATTCTCAATACACGCGAAACAGCAGCGAGCGGCAGTCGGCAGATATAGAAAGCCACCAAATTTCTTGCAAAAGGCGCATGTTTCGCCTATCAAGGCTCGGTACATGTCGTCAAAGGTAAAATAAGTTGCCAGTCGCGTACGCAGCATGCCGCGAAAGCCTTCTATACCGTGTCTAACAACGGCCTTGTATTCTCGAAGCCCACTTGCCAAGACCCGAGAACGTCTGTTGACATGGCGAAATCGGAAATACGATAATAGATCAAGGTTGCGAAGTATGATGTTCAATAACTCATTCGGAAGAAGATCAAGTGCCCCTAACTTCACGGTGGGTGCCGTAGTGAAGGGCTTCTCTATAGATTCCCGGACAACCTGGTTATCATGAGGTCTTGATCGAATGAGTACAAGGTCAAAGTCGCGTCTGTGATACGTGCAAACATCAAGAATAGTAGCTGCGTCGTTGTTTGCCATCTTATATTGAGTTAAGAATTAGTGGGGAAATCTTAGGCATGGTGATGCGATGTTGACTGTGAAAGTGTATGCCGGGCCGAGGAATCATCCGGGTTGTATACCCAATAGAATTGTGCATCTCAGTATCCGTATATGCATCTGAGGTAGTGGGGAGGAAAGAAAACTCACGACCTTGATCCTTAATGATAAAAAGCCTTAGGTAAATTAGCCTAAACTTAGGATAGCGTTAACTGAGTTTAGGATACCTTCTACTTAGTTCATTTAAATATCTTATATTAAACTTTGATGTCTTCCGCTCCGGGGGCATCATAACGCATTTGTATTGAGACTTCATAAAACCTATCAAATATTTGCACAATACATCTGAGCGAGAATCTTCAATTGAAACCACAGCCATACAGAACGAGGATCATCTTGACAGCTCAGCAAAGTACATCAATCATTGACTTATTTTCGCGTTTCCGATATCCGTCGGCGAACCATCTGCATCTGAGCTGCGGCAAGTCATGCAAGCTCAAGTCTTGCGGAAGAAGGGGGTTGAGGAGGTATTCAGCATCTCCAGCTAGTGATGTTCCTGAAATACTCGGGGGTTCGATCGTCCTCTGGCAAAGTCACGTTGAGGTTGTAGTTATATGAAGTACTCAAACCACGGTCATCACCTTTGTCGTCGCAGCCGACATAACTTTCCAGCAGTTAGATTACTGCACCTGCGGAGGAGTTGGAAGTAAGAGCTTACTGGTAGAACTGGCATGCGCCACCAGTGTTGGTAGAAATCGAAGTGACATTGTGGTTGAATGCATCCGAGATTGAGGTTGGATCATCGCCCTTCTTGGGGTCAAAATCGAAGTAAGAGACTACCTCTCATTAGTATCACTCATGTTGAAAGGACAGAGTACAACATACCGCATTTTCCGGGTTCAGAACCAAACGAGATGCACTCAGGCCTGAATCCAACAGTGCTACACTGAAGGACAAAGATGTAGCCATCTTCGAGGGTGTAGTCACGGTCGGGATCTGGCTCATAAACCTTGGGTGCATCACGTTTGGTCTTGCCACCAGCATAGACGAGGGTTCTACTCTTTTCGAAGCCTTCCTTTGCAGCACTGTTCATGACCTTGCCAACAAGTTGGATGTTGGCTGCTTGGACACCAGCTGCAGCTGCGGCCAGGAGGGCAATGGCGTTAGAGGTGTACTTCATTTTGAATGTTGATTTGTATGTATCTCGAGGTTGTACTGAGATGTTATGAACAAGGTCACTTTCTTGGGGATTCATTACGCTTATTTATAGTCAAAAGGCTCTTGGGATTGCGGTAGAGATGCTATGCCGACTCGGAAAGTATCGTTCCATTCTCGATGGCAAGGTAGCACTGCGCCAGCTTCTCAAAATCTCTCATAGCTTCTCAGATCATTCACCCATTAGAATTGACTTTACAGCCTCGTGCACGTCTTTCGGATGCTTCGGGGGCATTGCCCACTCAGGCACTACTAACTAGCATGAATTGGTGATCCCTTGATGTCCTACCGCTTTGATGCTTTTTAGACTGTTGGACTGAGAAAGCACGTGGATGGTGGCACAGATTGGTCTGAGGCTTTCAAGGCTAATTATGGGTATTAAATGCTTTGATGAGTTCTGAAACAAAAAAGCAAGAATAGTTTGGAGCCGGTTAAAGGTTTATTCATTGATGAGGATCATCGCCCAGCCGTTGCGGAGGTTGCATGATAGTGCAGCGTTGGCGCGGTCAAGAAAGTTTAATGACTTTATGCAACTGAATAGTCTTCCGGCAGTTACAACATCAGTTTAATGCCATCACATCTTGTACCTCGTTCTCAAAAGACAGCATCGCATTGGTCTTGTGCCTGACGCAAGATCTATTAGGCTTTTGCTTGGTTGCATTGATAGACAAGACACAGGTTTTTATGCAGCATCTAGCGGGGATCTTGGCCAATCTTTGAGGAAATAGCTTCCCAAATTGCATTTACTATCAAAAGAACCCGAGAGCCGAGTCGTTGTCATCCGCCCAGTCATACGGGACCGATATTCCGGCGTTGGTCATCGACTCGCACCATGTATTATAGCCATTGATTATTGACGCTGCCTCGCTGTCTCCCACACTCGGGACAAACGGGGCATTTTCGTGGTATGCGCGAGCACCCTCTTCATCCAAGTGTGGCCAGCACAACTTGAGAGTGATATCGCGACACTTGGAGCTATTGGGGTTGAGCTCTGCCATGGCTCCCATAATGGAAAGGGAAGCCTGGATCTGCGCGCGCCAGTCGGGTGCTAGTGCGTGATGAGGGTTCTGCCTTAGGCAGTGGACAGGAATTAGTGTAGCATGGAATAGGAAATACCTGCCATTATTAGTCAATAGTTCGCAGATGTTTGGGTATAACTTACAGGATATAAAAGGCTGCGAGTCTTGAATGTGAGCGAGATGTCCAGTACCCTTGAATATGCGTGATTGATTCTTTGGCGGCATCCAGGCATCTGAATACAGCGAGGTTCTCGCTGCTTGTCAAGTTTTGCTGTGCGTTCTGTGCAGATGATCGTGCCCAGCGGACCAAGAACGGACGATACATGACGATCCTGAGATTTCTGTAGCGCCATTCTGAAATTCCCATGCCCAGCGCAAACTCAGAGTCTGGGGGAGGTACAGCGAGATAGTAATACGGTACTTGGGCCAGCCAAGATCCGATGCAGACATCATCTAGAGTTATCAGTTCTGTGGCGGATGGGAAGGGGCTGGTGATGAGACGGTTATAGACGGTCATGGTGCTGAGATGATAGGCTGACTGAACTCGGATATATGTGTACATCGTTATACCTTCCACTTCTGGTGGGCAGTGAGTGGAATCTTGTGTAAGTTCCTATAGTAATAATCAATAAAAAGATCGCAGATTGGTTCTTCTCGACTGACCTTTTCGTGAATATTCAGAGGGAATGCAGTCTCGACACCAGCCTGGGGCCAGTTCAAAGGCCTGCCATATGTGATAGTGGCGCCAACATCAAGCACGCATAGACACCACCATATCCTGCGTCGAGTCTCTGTCTGTAAAGGAGAAAGACTGTTCCCTTCCAAGTCCTTATGAAGTCCAAGACCGATTGCCAGTCGAATAGCTAAGCCACCATAGTTGAAGCCAGTATTCGGCTTGTTCCGCTTCTGCATATAGTTTGATGACAAACTGAAAGCTTGCACGAGAGTTAGGTTTCCAACCTCAAGATAGTTTGAAAACAAGCTCTTTTGTGCGGCCTGGAAGATAGGTAGGTCTGTAGCATCAGCAACATTGCTGCTCGCGAACGACCCCAAGGCTGCGAGAATGTTTGCCAGAGTGTTCCAATGGCCTTTGTTGGCACAAGGAAGCGTGCCTGCATACTGCGCTCGAAAAGTGGGCTCATGCACGATAGGAAACGTAGGATGATAGAAGACAAAGAAGGCATCGATAAGGTTCTCGACAGCAACTCTGGTCAACATGGCTTGAGAGCGAAACCATTGTGAATGATCAGAATGTTGTTGAAATAGAGACTCAATCTCATGCAGTGCCACTTCGGCATCAACTTCTTCCCCATCTGGGCGGGCAGATAGGATCTGACGCAAGAGAGCGGATCCAGAAGCAGCGCCATAGTATCCTCTCTTTTGATCACCAATGGTAAGAGAGGCCATGCCGTCCATGATGGCTTGGGGATTTCCGTCAACATGGTTCGTTATAGACCAAGTCGCAGGATCGTATGTTCCCCATGATGTCTCTTGCTCGTTCCACTCAAAGTTGTCAGCTGGAGCTAGAGCGGCCTCAAATGCATTGTCTTGTGATGCAGTCCAAAGTCCTGGGGCTGCATCTAGTTCGCCGATGGGTGCTAGAAGCAGGGGATCCGTAGTGAATGTTCCCGCATTCCCCGTACCTGTCATATAAATACTAGAATCAGGTGTCTGATTCGGTAACTGGAGAAGGCTGTCCACATTGCCCGGGGTTGGGGTTGTATTTGGCAAGCTGACTAACCCCGGCGTTGTTGCCAAGGTTAGTGCTGGTGTAGGCGCCGACTCAGGTGCAGTTGCTGGTGTCGCCGCTGGTACCTGTTGATTCTGAGCTACCAGTCCTTCTTTTGGACCTTCTAGCATTTCAGCAATCTGGCCATCAGTGTAATGACGCCTCAAGACTGTCTCAGCCTTCTCAAGACGTTCCTCTAGGAGGGTAAGTTGTCTACGTCACTGTTAGTCCGACAGGTTCCCCAGTGGCTCAAAGACGCGGCCCCATGTATGTATGTACCTTCGGGTCAACCGGGTTCTACTGTGCTTGTCGTAGAGACAATGCCGTCTGTACTTTCGACAGATTGAGCAGACGGGCATAACACCATCGCATTTCACTTTGCGGCGTCGACATTCTCGACATGTTGTAGGCTCTTCTACAGTAGGGGCTTGTTGAGGAGGAGAGGGCTTGACTGGGGTTTGGTCCATGATTCGTCCAGCCGTTGAGGATCAAAGGGCTAAAGTCTGTCTGAAGGCTTTAGAAGATGGGATGATGGTTAGAATTTGCGACGTACGGTGGCTAGTAAACCCGTCGTCAGGAACCCTTGACATCCCCGCAATTTCGCCCCGCCCTTTAGTCCACTTTCGGGCCGATGTTGACACGGGACCAGACTTTCGGATCCTAAAACAGGAAAGAGAATAAGCTGACGGGCGCCTGACCTTGAAGCCACGATGTTTGTTGATGAAATCACTTCTAGCAAGATTTCTGGTATGAGTCATTATTCTTTGAGCATGAATCATTGCCTGTATTTATAGTCATGAATGGGACATTTCTTTACTATTTTCTACTACTCGCTATTTGAACCCCCACCAAACACCCACGCTAAGGCACTCCCTAGCCTCCAAGCTAACCCCCACTACCGTGCGTCAACATTTGTGTAACCTTCATAAGCGACCGCAAATGATTGATCGGTTGGTAACATGTTAGACCTTAGAGGTACATGTCTTGCGGAAGAGCGAAATTGAGTGAAATTCCGAGATTACTATTTAACATATTCACACCGGTTCTTGGCCAAACAGCTACTTAATCAAACATTCTCATTTAAAATTGCCTTTTTAAATTTTCAGGCTTAGGGTAGTCTAAAACACTGGCTACCTGTCCTAGCCAAAACCTTAGACAAGATAACGGAAGCCCTTTTGGACACGGAGAGCTTCATCAGCCTGAGCTTCCCGAACCTTCTCAGCCTCATAGGCTTGTGTTTCCTCCCTCTCAAGTTCCTCAAGTCGCTTGTTCAATCTGGAAAGCATCATGCGAAGAACAAGAGCACCGACGATGGTGCAGCCAAACATAGCCGTGACGATGCCATAGCTCTTGCGGTAGCCATTCTCCTTGAGACCCCAGACGTAACTTCCGGCGATGTTACCCAGTTGAGCGAACGCGTTAATGAGGGCGATGGCCACGGCTCGCTTGGCGGGAGGACGAGGGAATGTTGAGCTGATCCAAGAATAGAAGACGATGTATCTAGGGTTTGATGTTAGTTCGAATTTAAGGTAATTTGATTCGGAAGAGCGACATACCCAGCGTAAGAAGATGCTTGGAGGAAGAGAGCAAGGTATCGCGCAGCAACGTTGAGTGTTGACATGCTGATGATGAATCCGACTAAACCAACACAGATGGGACCAACAATGTGCCAGAACTGTTAGAACGGTTAGTATATAGACCAAAAGCAACATGAGGTAGAGAACATACCTTCTCCTGTGTTCGATCAGAGCTCCAGGCAACGATAAGAGAAACGATGCATGCAAAGAGCCAAGGTGGGGAGCTCATAAGGAGAGTTGGTACGTAAGCAAAGCCGAGGGTGCTGGTGAGAGAGGGCTATGGAATGTCAGTATTTAGAAACGGCACAAGGGAGAGGAGGAAGTCTTACGAAGAAGGCGTTGAAAGACAGACCGACAACGTAGACAGCAAAGGTAAGCATCATGACATAAATCTTGCCGTCTTTGAGAGCCATCATCAATCCGGCAACAGCTCCTTGACCCTCAGCATCCTCATCAGCCTCACCAACATCCTCAATCATACGGAGTTGAGCTACTGCGAGCTCCTCTGCAGAGAAACCGCGAGTGTTGCTGGGAAGATCGGGCAAGATGAAGACAGCCAGGATGGCGATGAACATGGTGATGGCACCTTCAACTATGTTATTGTTAGCCATGGACTTTGCTGAATCTTGGAACGGATAAGACTTACTCCAGAAGAGCCATCGCCAGGAAGCGTGCCCGAGCACGCCATCCATCTCAGATAACACCCCAGCAGCAATCAGAGCAGAGAATGCATTGGAGATCAAGTTACCACAAAAGAGGACGGCATTTCTCTTTGTGAGCTCCCGGCGGGTATACCACTTAGAAAGGATAAGCAACGCTCCGGGCAAGAAGGCAGCTTCAGTGAAACCAAGGAAGAAACGGATAACAACCATTCCGGTAAAGTTATGGACGTTTCCTGAGAGGGTTGAAACCAAGCCCCAGAGGAGCATGATAACACCGAGGTATAATGAAGGGCGTTGGATCTTGTTGATGAACATGTTGGAAGGGACTTGCATAAGGATGTAACCGACGTAGAGGATACTGAGACATGTGGCATACTCATTATCGTCTAGCTTAAGGTCATCCTGCAAGCCCTTAAGGCGAGCAGCAGCAATGTTGTTTCGATCGAGATAGTTCATGATGTAAATCAGAACGAAGAGAGCGCAACGAGCATCGAGCTTGAGTTTGAGACGCTTCTCAACTCGAGCACGAGTTTCGGGGTCCATTGTTCGGGCAAGGGCGAGACGATCGCTGTGAGGAACAAAACTTTCGAGGTTCTCCTTTGTCTCGAAGGAGGGCTTCTCAGCTCGAGCTGCACTGGTGGCAGTCGAGTTGGTGATCTCGTTGGTCATGATGGCGAGAAAAACCACAAGGTCCTGATAAGATAAGAGGAAGAGATAAAGTTGGATGGAACTCCAGATGAGTGATGATCTTCTGGGGTTGGAATTAAACTATCTGGGGTATGGGGAACGGATGAAAAGTATTTATGTCAATTCACAAGGTGCCTTCATCGGCCAACTCCATCCCATCCATCTTGGAGTTTCAGCTTCACGCGAGCAATTCTCTAGTTCCAACCCCATGCTTCAACAGAACTTGGAGAAATTCGGAGACCACTTACCGGTTCTAGCCTAGTCGCGAAAAAAGTCAGTTATGGAGAAAGGCTGACTGTCAGCTACCAATCGGAACATTGACCCTTTTGCTAGGATGGGGCTTTTAGTGCCGGTAGTTTGGCCTGTGCGCGGTCGACAGTCAGCCTGGCAGTGGGACACGATACGTAACTAAAGTCTTGGTTGGGGACAGAAGTTTAATGAGGCTCTTTCTCCACGCTACAGGTCTGTTGTTCTTAATCCCCGTGGGGGTTCTCCGGCTTCGAACGGCATGAAAACTCGGAGAGTCCGCATGGCCGAGTCATGGTCTATCTGGCGCTATTCAAGTTGACTGTCGACCTCTTCGTGGGACAGCGTCACGATCCTTCTTTATTATCGTTCATAGTCTGAAGTTTCCCTGATTTTGAGGATCATATGCGTCTTTTAGATAGTTGACTGTCGACCTTATCATGTGAAACTTGAGGCGGTGCAGTATCATGGCTCACATCAGCTTGATTGTTCCAATTGATTCTTCAGGAATTCTCGTGTATTTAAATCATCGATTGGAAGCCTTATGAAACGTAGATAGTCCTGTATCCTCAACGGACAAGCCTCCTGGTTTAATCACTTCCTCTTAATCAACTCCTTATTCTGATATCAACAACTCAAAATGGAGATTACCAAAGTAATTTACCCCAGACCAACACTACCCATCCCCAATGTCACTAATGCATGCATCCACTAGGTCGGTATTATTGGAGCTGGCACCATGGGGGGCGCCGTCTCCCTCCTTTTCGCGGAAAAGGGCCTCGACGTGTCTATTGTTGATACATCACGAGCAAGTCTCGATAAGGTTGCGAAGAACGCGGAGGCCGCTGGTCTATCGAAACGGATCCACATCTGCGAGGACTACGATACCCTCTGTCAAGGACTTGGCTCACCCAAAGTCTTTATCTTCAGCTTACCGAATGGGCGTCCTGGTGATAGTGTCGTCGCCCAACTCAAATCACGTGTCTCCAAGGGCGACATCCTCATCGACGCTTCGAACGAAAACTACGAACGCACACAAGCGAGACAAGAGATTCTTCGTCCTCTTGGTGTTGCATATATAGGACTAGGCATCTCGGGCGGTAGCTTTGGAGCTAGATATGGTCCGTCACTTATGCCGGGTGGTGAGAAATGGGCTGTCGAGCAGGTCCTCCCCCTTCTATCGAGAATCGCGGCCAAAGATGACCAAGGTCGCCCTTGTGTGACGAATATTGGCACTGGTGGAAGTGGTCACTTCGTCAAGATGATCCATAATGGCATTGAGCATGGAGTCATGTCCAGTCTCTGCGAGGCATGGGAGATCATGGATAAGTGCTTGAAGATGACTGGCGACGAGATTGGCGACGTATTTGACTCCTGGTGCGAGAAGGGAGAACTGGTAAGTCCAAAAAGCTGATCATATATAGGCTTGCTAATCTTTCATGATACAGAAAGGCAACTTCCTCGTATCGATCAGCGGTCCTATCTGCCGAACTAGAAGCCCTGTCGATGGCGGCTCTCTGTTGCATCAGATCAGCGACGCAGTTGTCCAAGATGCCAACGATTCCGAGGGTACCGGAGTTTGGGCCAACATCGAAGCTGTCGCCTCCCACGTCCCTGCGCCGAGTCTGACCGCCGCCCATTACCTGCGACTTGCCTCCGCCGAAGTCGAGCAAAGAAGTGCCGTCCAGGCGTCCATCGGAACAGTCTCCCCGAAACCTTTCACCGTTGCACCTGAGAAGCGAGCCCATATTCTTGAACAACTACGACAAGCCGTCTATGTCACAAGTCTTGCGTGCTTCATCCAGGGATTCGATGTGATGGAGCGCAAGAACAGACAAGAAGGTTGGGGCGTTGATATGACACGCGTCTTGAATATCTGGAGAGCTGGCTGCATCATCAAGTCTGATTACATCTTTGACATCCTTGACGTTGCATATGCCGAGGGCTCTGATGTGCACCCTCTATGCAGACCTGGGGTGCCGAACGAGATCAAGAAGTCTTGGCCGTCGCTCAAAGCGATTGTGCTTGAAGGTCTGAAGGCTGATGCTCACTTGCCTTGCTTGAGTGCCACCTTGGAATATCTCAAGTACATTGGAGGAACTGATCTTCCAACTTGCTTCTCGGAAGCACAGCTCGATAGTTTTGGTGCTCATGGATTTGATCTCAAGTCAGAACCTATTAGACATCTTCTGAAAGGTGAGTTACGCTTACTATAACCCAGGCTCGAAGCTAACATACTCTTGCTAGGAAACCACCACGAGACATGGTCAGGCGCTTAAGTTAATATAACACGACCCAGGTCCAACAGCCTTCGGAAAGAAGATGGCTACTTTGGCCGGGTACTACTCACCATTTCATGCTGTCTATCAGAACCTGTTCTCAACAGAGGTCATATCAAAACCTACTGGTTGCTGCCAAATGCCTTAGTACACAGAACTCCAGGACAGAAAAATGCTGCTTGCTGCTTGCTTCCTCAGCCATAGCCTTACAGCTAAACATTCACAATGTGTCAGATATCTGGAAGGCATTAGGCCATAGGGGGTGAACAGGATATGATATCTTTGGCCTGAAAACTCAGTGCAGGATGACTTCTGGATGGAGGTGGTTGCCATTGGCAAAAGGAATACCAGTGTGGCTTTAACATGAGATGCCAGAAGCCATGTCGCGATGGTGCTTCCCTTTCGATCGATTTCCTTGGAGGGTATAGATGAAATAAAGTACAAACGATACTGAAAAGAGACTGGAAGATTGCTTTCTAAAATCTAGCGTACTAGTTAAAAGATATCATATTAATCCTAACCATTGAGATAAGGTCAAGTCCTCTAGCTGGTCTAACAAGAGATTTGTTGACTAGGAGTCTCGCTTTAAGTCTTCACCAAGTCAGCCTCTGTTCTGACACTGACCTCCGGAACCAAGAAGGTTTTATTTACCTTAAGCTGAAGGTATATTTATTCAAGTGTATCTAAAACTATATATAATATCTACTTGCTAAAGCCATAGATCTGTAGCCTATCAAAGATAAGTTGCAATTCTATAGCCGGCACCAGGAAAGTCTCCAAAGTGCAATGAACGGAATAATTCTCGAACTTGGGCTGCTGTTGCCTCCCAAACCCTCGCATATACTGTGAAAAAGTCTGCTGGCTTCCGCAGTCCAGCTTCTCAATATCCTTCCTGCTCGTGATGGCGCAGTCAATTGTCGGGAACTAGAGATGCTAGGCTGCAAACGGGATTTCATTGCCGGCTCAACACTAGGTCAAGAAGGTGTACACAGAAATACCTCCGTCTCCACCAGTCTTGACATCAATCTTCACATTCTCCGTAGTCGCCCAATTGACTGATTGAGAATAAGCCCTGTTGGCGTTGAGAGTCTCGCCAACAAAGAAATTTCCAGGCTCGCGGTAGAAGTCTGTCTGGAAGAGTTTGATGTAGTTCCCGTTTCTGTCGAAGTACATGTTTCCCACTTTGCTAGTGGACTGCTTCTTGGTCGAATGGATATATCTTTCGCTAACTTGGGATCCCCCAGCTGAGTTGGTATACCAAAGCACAAGGTCTATGACCGGCTTGCAGGTGGCATAAGGAGGATCCAAGTCGTTTTGAACGCAGATTTCGGTTTTCTCACAGACAACCCATTTACGCCAAACCCGGCCATTTCCATCCCGGCAGAAGACCGTAAGGATATTTGACTTTAGGCATTCGGATTTGGTATAGGTCTGATCCGAGGCGCAGATGCTGCGTGTCGCAGGGGTAGCTCTAGCGAGTAACTTCGCCTTTCCCTTGCACCATTCTTCCTCAGGGTGGCAGTCATGCACAGTCTGACCAGGAGTTGCAACCGAGATCTCGTCGAGATTGAAGGTAAGTGGGTTCAAGCCAGTACTCTTGACGGCCTGGTCCCTCGGGGTGATGTTTCCCTTGGAGCCGGAGACAGCAGCTGATGAGACCATCCCAGAGAGGAGGAGTCCCACGAGCATGCTTGCGGTAGATTGAGGACGCATTTTACCTGATTGGGCTTTGGTATTTGGTAAAGAGTTTTAGAGACTGCCTCGGCAAGGATTTTAACTTGAAAGCTAATGGTGTTGAGGAAAGATCGAATCCTGAGGGAACTTCTCGCTTCTTTATAGCACTATCCGGGCAACAGGGTGCGTGCACAACGGTATGGATGCTAGCAGTGCCAGAACTATGATATGGCGATACATTTCCTTCTTTGACCAGCTCCGAAAGGTATTGAGTTTGCTTATCGTTCTGGCCTACCTAAGTACGTAAACTCATGTTATACAAAAGCTAATTTCTCGTGTTGGCGGCCACGTTTTGCATATTATTGGTATTTTATCATCTGGTTCAACATTATTGAAAAGTCACATGTCTACAGGCCTTGCGGCTAGTGCAGTTTGATTGAGTTGAACACGAAGTCGAATAAGACGATGATATATAAGTCCCTGCCAGATAGGCATGCCGTCAGTAGTCGGTTGCTGGTTGGACAACGGAGCGGACAAGGTTGGCAAGGTATGGATAGAGGCTCAGGCTAGCGCAGTCAAATGATCATTTAGGTCTGCTCTGGTCGTTGATTAGATTCACGTAGCCTACTAAGACAGTTGAACTAACTTTCTGTCTCGTAACAAGAAGTTACCATACATGCTAACCAATAGGGGAAAACCGACTCCCATGGGACTTTTGATTCCGCAAGCCAGATCTATCACACTATTAACATAGCGTGTTTGTTTTATTGACTTCCGTGAACTCTGAAGCCATCACGAAGGGAGCTAATACTAGTGAATATGACATGGGGCTCCGCAACAGCTAGGCAAATGCCGATTCTAGCACCCGAACAATCGGGCCTTTCACCTTGACTTCACATCGATATATAAAGTTTCATCGTTGTCCTTTCTTGACTTGTCAAGTTTCCTACAGAATTGAAGGTATTAAACTTTACATACCTTAATAATTGTACAAAATCGGCTGCTTAGGAGTTGTCAGGAAAGTTGTTGCTAAGATTAGGTGTGACTAACTGTTGATTACTCATTTGCGCTATCCCTTACCTTTCGATTATTCTTGAACTGCAACTATAAACTGTTGTGCTCATAAAGTGGAACCCGGCACTTGAGCGGCATCCGCGGACATCGCTACTGTTGTGAGGCTTTAACTGGTGGGTTGACGTACTGGGGCAAGCGGTAAGAGGCAGGGGATAATTTTAGTGCGAACTACACCAAAGAAATTGTTTGCCGAGTCTATCAGGGTTACGGCTACTAGGATTGTGGAGAAGAGGCTGATATCAGATGTTGTGCAGCTATTATGGGCTGTTATTTGTGCCGTGTCCCGATAATGGATCCTGGAGGTCGACTATCAGCGAGTTCCATGAGTAAGATAAGAATACGATAAGGCTATATAAAGACTAGCAATCAGACGCACTGACTTGGAAACATTACGGAGCGCAGGAATTGGTCATTGCAAGTGTTAATCTAATAAGAGAACTTTTGTCCAACCATCTCCTCACTCTTCCTCCAAAGTAACTCTGCTTCCGTTGAACTTGTAGCCCATGGTCTGACTGTATCAGTCATAGGGTCTGCTAAACGGCACTCAAGCAGATATGCACCATTATGTGCTATCGAGATCAGTATATGTGAATCTAAGAATATTGGTGTTCTACTAACCTTCGAGATCGGGATCGAACGCAGCAAACGCGTGTGTTGCAGCACCGATCTCGGAGGAAACTGGGACAGTAGACCAATCTACCCAACCCCAGGGGTCTCCCATGACACGATCAGCTTCGACTACATTCGTTAGCTTGACAGTCTCTGGAAGTCGTCCTTTGAGCGGTTACCTAGACTATCCAAGGTATCTAGATGCTTGGCCAATGAGGTATCAAGGATAGCACCGGGATGAAGGGAGAACGCTTGGAGTCCACGACTACCGAACTTCTCAGCAAGAGAGACGGCAAACAGCATGTTTGCTGTCTTGGACTGCCCGTATGCACTCCACTTGTTGTATCTTTCACCATTCTATAGGCAGATTAGAATAACTCCAAAGTGAAGAATCGAAAATGCTTACGCTGAAATTAGTGTCACCCCATCGAATAGGTCCCAGGCGGTGACCGTTGCTGGAAACACTGACCACTCGAGGCGCCTCCGAAGCAAGGATCTTGTCTATAATTAAATTTGTAAACAAGAAGTGGCCTAGATGGTTCGAAGCAAATTGATTTTCGAAACCATCCTCTGTAAGCTTAAAGTCCGTCGCCAAAATCCCTGCATTGTTAACCAAGACGTCAATCTTGGGAATGTCTGACCATCCATTGACCTCTTCTGCAGCTGCACGAACAGAAAGAAGAGAACCAAGATTGATGGTCAGAAGTTTTGTCTTAAGGTTGGGGTACTTGGCAGCAAGGTCGTCTGCAGTTTGTTGAAGCTTGTTAACACTCCGACCAGCTAGAATCACCAGTTCAGGTTCTGCGACTGCAATGGCTTCTACAAAGAGTGCGCCGAGACCACCTGGGCTTGCGCCTGTTGTAAGGATGGCCTTGCCCTTGATGATGGGTGCATACTCATGTGCGAGCTGGTGAACCGTAGTCTTGGAAGTATGCTGTACCATGATGCCTAGGAGGTTCTGGATGGAAGTAAAGATAGAGAACCGAATGGCACAAGAATGGGGATTGGTAGTTATGAGGAATACTTCATTCCTTTTATATCCTTCTTTTAACAGCAAATTATGTGGATCTCATATGATCTGCAGGCAATGTTTCCGGGATAGTGTGTCTGGCTGGCGTCAGCCAGATCCTAGTGGAGTACCCATCCAAGGTAAAGATTCAGACATGATTGGTTGCTCAACTTCAATTCCGTTGGACCAGCACGACAGCCCTCGATTAAGGTAGTATCAGAATCGGACGTCAGCACATATTCGTCGAATGGCCCTGCGATGATAAATCAGAGGTAAGGTTGTATGAGTACTGTCTGAGTAGGTCCCGGCACTTGAGGGTTGGAGATGATTGCCACATTTTGCAAAAGAAAGAACTCTTTATTGCCCACCATGCTGGTACGAACATATTTTCTCTTGGTTTATTCTGTTACTAAGGTATTATTTCTATCAGGGTAAGTTAAAGACTTCTCGGCAACATATTATAAACTTTAACTTTAATAACAACTTTCATCCCGAACTTCCACCATATTACTGTGCTTAAGTAATTGATTGTAAAGTTAAAAGTGAGGGTATAAAATCCTTGCTCCTCGAATTCTATTTACCCGACGTTCTTTCTATCCTTCACAGTCTGTAACTCTCGTGCAACTCATTGATCTTCACGATGGCTCCTTCATCAACCATCTCGACTCCCCAGCCTTCAAACGACCTACCCAGACTCCCAGCCGAGATCTGGGCTCAGATTTTCAATGAGCTTGAATCACCAGAGACTCTCCAGTCCTTAATCTCTGCTTCTCCCACCGCCCTTGGTTATTTTCAAGATGACAAGAGCCGTATCCTGCGCCCGTTTGTCGATAACATCAACGACCGCATCGACACTGACATTATTTCTATTCTACTGTCCTCAATCAGAGTCAGGAAGCTGCTGTTCAAAATACCTGGCCTTTCCCTATCACAAATCGGAGATGAACTTTCAACGTTTCTGAATCCTCTTTTCAGCCCTGACACTCCAAACCCCATTCAGCAATGGGACCAGAACTTGCCTGCCGTCATCGAGCTCACCAAAGGTCTCCGAAAGATCGCCAGCGCGGTGTGGTACTACACAGGTATCAGAGAGAATTCGCGGCGTAGGATGTCGTCCTTCCCGTTGGCTAACTACACCGAAGCACCCAGATCCGAAGTCAAGAAGTTCCTCGTCACCTTCATGTATCAAACTATCTTACTCGACTTATCTACTTACCGTGATGGCACCTTATTCAACCCTAGAACATCTATTCTGGACTCAGTGGCGTGGGGAGCAGCCAACCCGAATCTCGAAGACGTTGCCCCAAACTTATGGCAACCATCTTCAGATCAGGCTGGGGTTTTGGTTATCAATGACCGTGGGCTGGTGCATGTCGCAGTAGAAATCGCGCAGGGCCTCCATATAGGAGGCGAGGACGCCGAAGGGGGATATATTCAACTGATGCCTGTAACGTTTGTCGGCCATGGTCCAAGGGGAAGATTTGGCGAATTGGGTTCGGTCAAAGTGTGCTGGGGCGAGACCCTAGATTAAGCGCAGGTGGCCAATAATGACTCCATTCACGTTGGACCCCTCTCATCTCTACACATCCTCTATCTACCTTGGGGGGACTACGGCTGCACCAACCCTGGAGTGTCGTCGGTTTCTCCGTTGCCGACGCTCGCATCCTATTTGTAGGCTCGGCTTAGTGGAGCGATTCGTTGGCAGCACTCAGTCATGGGGTATGCGAGGCGATGTTAAGGATAGTCAGAGGGAGGAGACTTCTGGTTGCTGCAAACAGGTGGTCAAAGCAATATGGCTAGAAGGATCTCATCTCTTCTTTCGGACGTTGTTGTTCGTGACATAGAGCCTCTCTCCTCGCTCATGCGAGGGTTCATTGATTTGCTGCAAGTTTCGCGAAGTTGTCATTGATACCATACAGTTGTTAATGCAATTGGTACCCAGAATAGAGATATTGTATTATAATAGTTAAAGGTTATATGCATTATAATTGATAGAGCTGCGAAGGGGTATTCTGTGATGTGAAGCGACAAATTGTTATACATGTGTTCCAGCCTCGACCATCATCCCTCGTATCGTACAAGAAGTTCAAGCAGTAAAGAAGTGAAATAATAATGATAATAAGTATCAGCCATATCCCGTCAGTAGAACAGTTTATCATAGAAAAGGTAGAAATGGGCCAGCGTCGCGTTACAAGGTACACAATCCATTGACGCAAGCACAGATTCCCAATGACGTACACAAGTCGAGGTTTGCCACACAGTCATCTTCCGTAGAACAAGAGACATCATCGACGCAGACTTCTTGTTGACAAGTTTGTCCAGCGCTGCACTGCGCTGTGGTCGTACATGTATCGACGTCTGCCGGTGGACCGCAAACCGCATCTACGCAAACGCAGAGGCCAAGGAGACAAAGAGGCTGCAGAGATAAGAGGCAGTCAACATTATCAGAACAGGAGATGGTACCTCCGTTGCCAGTACTGGGCGACGATGTCACGCAAAAGCCATCTGCGGCGCATGTCTGACCTGCGACAGTACAGTCGCTATCGTCAGAACATGGTGTTTCCGAGCTAGTTGTGACTGGTGCACTGTCCGATGTTACAGTGACGAAACCGCTGCTCGGATTTGCCGTCTGTTGACAAACCAGATCTATACAAGCAAAGATCCCCAAAGCATTTGCGCCAATTGCTGCGACGCAATCCTGGTTTGTCGAGCACTCGATATCGGTGGTGGCTCCCGGAGAAGGCGGCTGAGTTGTCGAAGGCCCAGCGCCAGCAGCTGAGGTAGTTTCTTGACAGAGAGCGTTGACACAGACAAATAATCCCAAAGCCTGGGCACCGAGAGCGACAACACAGTCTTGATCAGTATCACACTCAACGTCAGTTGAAGATCCCGAAGCAGAGACCCCAGTGTTGGTCGCTGTTGCAGCAACGCTGGGTGTTGCTGTCTGTTGGCAAAGAAGATTGACACATGCGAAGATACCAAGAGCCCCAGCTCCAACTGCAGCGACACAGTCTTGGTCCGTCGAGCACTCGACGTCAGTTCCTTGTACAGACGCGGCAGGCTGGGTAGCAGCAGCACCAGCTCCAGATGCTGTAGCCGTCTGCTCACATAAGAGGTCTATGCACGCGAAAATTCCTAACGCCTCAGCTCCCAACGCTGCCACGCAGTCTTGATCTGTCGAACAATCGATAGGTGCAGTGATGGTGGGAACCGCGATGGAGCCTGTTTGCGAAGCTTTTGTACCTCCATTGGTAGGGTTGGCAGTTGGCTGAAGCTGGCAAATGAGGTCCACGCAAACGTATATTCCCAAGGCAGACAATCCGAGGGCAGCTGTACAATCTTCAGCATTTGCGCATGATACTGATGTTTGTGCTGCTGGCGACCCAGCTGTCGGAGTTGGGTCATCATCGCCGCCTCCACCACTATTCGAGTCAGGGTCAAGCTGACATACAGCATCCACACAGACACACAAGTTGAGCCCACCGACCAGGCATAATGCTACGTCGGCCACACAGTCGTCGCTGGTAGAACATGCCGATCCCGTCTGTGTAGCCGACTCATCAGCTGTTGTAGTTCCTGATGCACCGCCGTCAGACCCTGGATTATTGCCAGAAGCCGTGCTTGACGCTTGAGAGCCACTCGTTGTCGTGTCTCTAACACATACTGCATTAACACAAGTGCACAGATTGAGTACGCCGCTCAAACACAACGAGACATCGGCCAAGCAGTCATCATCGTCATTACATGGTGTCCCTCCGCCAGTCTCTGTTGGCGCTGAAGGATTGGTACCCTCGGTTCCAGATGCCGCGGTAGAACCAGCGCCTCCTGCAGTGGAAGCACCATCTGGGTCGGTGCTCGGGACACATACTGCGTTCACGCAGGCGCAGATGTTGAGTCCTCCGGAAACACAGAGCTCAGTATCGACGACACAGTCACTGGCATCCGAGCAGGATGTGGGGGATCCATCAGTGGGTGACGGGCCTTGGCCTGTAGTTGTGACAGATGAAGACTGTCCACCAGTTGACTGGCCATTGGAAGAACCAGTCGTTCCAGCCCCTTGGCTTGGGTTGGATCCCTGTGAAGTCGTCGCTGAAGGTTGACTGCCACTTGCACTTGTCTGACCTCCGGCGTTCGGGCCGCCATCAGTGCTTGAAGGTTGCCCACCACCTGTTCCAGATCCACCTGTGTTTGGGGAGTTTGGCTGGCTAGCAGCAGTATTTGAAGTGCCTGAACCTTGAGTTGCTGTGCCAGTGCCGCCACCATTACCGTCAGTAGCTGAAGCACCCCCGTTATCCGTCGACAGGATACTTGATCCTTCTGGCCCTTGAGTGCCCATGTTGCCACCACCACTGCTATCTGTTGGCGATGGGTCTCCATCTCCGCCACCCGTAGGATTTCCTTCAGGGCTTCCAATTTGCCTCGAAGTTGATGTTGTCAATCTTCCAGATGCCCCCGTTGAGCCAGGGCCAGGGTTGACAATTGGCGCCCCGTCGGATAGGACGGAAGTTGGCGATGTCTGGTCTGTTGATCCTGTAGCTCCCGATCCACCTGCTCCTGAAGGTGAAGAGCCGCCGGATACAGAAGCTCCCGATGTTGCTCCTGAGCCACCATTGGACACAGGGTCACTCGAGTCAGGGTCGCCGTTGCCGCCCGTACCTCCCTCTGTGCCACCGGTTTGATTCGGAGAGGATACTGACTGCGACCGGCTGCTGGACCCGTTGCCGCCTCCAGATCCATCACCTCCAGAGCCATTCCCTTGGCTACCAGTTTGGCTTGGACGGGTTCCACCTTGCGGACTAGAGGTCTGTCTGCCATTTGACCCTGTATTACCACTATCAGAGGTATTGTCGGCATCGGGATCGCCACCACCAGGGATATTACCTTGTGGTCTGGCCGTAAGTTCTGGCTGACGCATTGTTGGTGAACCGTTTCCACTGCCATCTGAACCATTGCCTGGTGATGAGCCGGAACCGGGCTCAGATGCAGTGCCGTTGCCGTCACCATCTCCACCATTTGATCCGGAACCATTACCTCCCTGAGATTTAGAGCCTGAATTTGATCCGTTGCCAGAGCTACTTCCGCTTCCTGGAATTGTCCCAGATCCTGAGCTTTCGCCGTCAGAAGCGCCGTCAGAAGAGCCACTGCTGGAACCTGAGCCGGAGCCGGAGCCACCTCCAGATCCAGATCCACTATCAGAGCCAGAATCCCCAGAACCATCGCCACCGGAGCCTTGTCCTTGTGTACTGCCAGTCTGTGACCCGTCCCCAGAAAAGCCATCCCCAGAAGCGCCCCCATCAGAGGAGCCTCCGCTCCCCTGGCCTTCCCCTCCTGTGCTGTCGCTGTTCCCGGTGCCGCCAGTTGAAGAGGAAGATCCTTCATCGCCCCCATTATTTGAACCCCCTCTCTGGGTTCCTGCGCCTCCTTTTGAACCTGAGTCTGTGCCATCGATGGGAACACAAGCTCCATCTTGGCATGTCTCACCAGTAGGGCAAGCAACTCCATTGCAGCTAGCTAGACCTGGACTTGGCGTACAGATGTTGCCAATACAGACTTCATCACTGCTGCAAGATTCGCCGCCGCAAGAAGTTGGGTCACCAAGAGCCACGCACGAATCTTGGATACAAGCATAGTTGATGGGGCAATTGACACCTGATGCGCCGCAGTTGACCGGGCCATCGGCTGGTACGCACTCATTGTTAATGCAAGCAAATCCTGGCTCGCAGGTTGATGTCGCTTGTCTCCGAAATAGACGCAGGAGACGGCTGGAGGTTGTGCCGCAAGATGACGGGTCTTGAACTGAAGCGCATTGATTGTTGATACAGACAGTGTTGCCAGTACAGGCTGGGTCGCAAGTCGAAGCTGGTGACCCGGAGCCAGTATCTCCTCCATTCTGGCCTGGCGAGGCTCCATCAGCACCATTTTGATCAGATCCATCTTGATCTGCTTGTCCATTTCCATTTCCTGAGCCAGAATTTGAGTCGGAAGGAGAAGTACTTCTGGAAGAGCCGTCTGTGTCGCCGTCACCTCCAGCAGCTGGGTCACCTCCCCCTCGCCCAGCATCGCCTGAGGTTCCCTCTGGCCGAGCTGAGGTTGCACCATTTCCCTGCGATGAGTCGCCATCGCCAGAGGTGCCTCCACCGTTGGAACCATCTGACGACTGTGAATCTCCATTGCCGGATGCATTATCTTGGCCATTCCCATCAGAAGATCCTCCATTTCGGCTGGAGGCATTGTCTCCCGAGCCATTGCCATTCGAATCGCTGCCACCAGAGCTGCCGCTTGCTCCAGAGGAACTACCTTCGTCATCCGACTGTGTGCCTCCATCCTCGTCTGTACCGGGAATACGTGCTCCAGGACCTCCAGACCCAGCACCGCAGGCGACCCTAGGAGTGCTGGATTGGTGGATCAGGTTGCTGATGCACTGACCTGAGACGCACACCCGGTTGCTTCCGCAAGATTCTGAGCTGCTTCCACACTGCGACAAGTCGGTTGAGATCTTAATGGGCACACACTCATTGTTTGAGCAGTAAGATCCTGGTTGGCACCTTCCATTAGAGCCACAAGTGGAAGAAGTGCTCGAAGTAATGTTGAGCGAAAGACATTGCCCAGAAACACATAGTTGACCATCTGTACAGTTCTTTGGGTTGGCCCCCAGGCCGCAGTTATAAGTGTCGGTTGAAATGAAGGCTTGACGGCAGTAGCCGCCTTGGCATGATGCACCAAGGGAGCACTCACTGCTGCTCTTGCAGGACTGGACATTGGTACCAAGCTGAAAGGGCACACATGATCCGTCAAGACACCAATTGCCAGAGGCACAGGTCGTGTTTGATGTGCCGCAAGAACTGGGATCTGAGCCGATGGCCAACCTTTGGCATCGGTCGTTGACACAAAGCGAACCAGGTCCACATTCTGTGTTGGAACTACCACAGTGACGGGAGTTTGCCGTCACTTGGATTGGGGAACACTTCCCATCATCGCACCATTGGCCCGGCTGACATGGGCCAGAGCCATTGGAGCCTGATGAGGAAGTGCAGCTGTCGCTATTTGATCCATCAAGAGGATAGCATCCACCAGCGACGCAGAGCTCTCCTGCTTTGCATGAGTTACCGCTCTTCCCGCATTTTGTAGGGTCCAGTCCGATCGTGACGCTTGTACAGCTTCCCCATGTACATACACCAGGAAGAGGACAGCCTCCAGCATAGAGCATGCCGGTTTGCTGATTGGGCTCACTGTCGCAGGGGAGAGTGTGGGATGGGGCTGGTGAGAGAAGTAAGAGTGAAGCCATCACGGCTCGCCAGTTCATGTTGGGAGCCATGATTAGTGTTTGGTATTGTTGAACTTGGTATTGATCAACCTCGATGATCATAGAATGCCAACGAGATGATCCTTCATCTATATAGCAACTCAACGAGAGCCAGGTGCAGCGACTGCCACAAGTGACGCCCAGGCATCTCCGTCAACGGCTGGCCTTTCACCGTGTTGGCATGTCGTCATATCAAGGGTCCAATGGCTCCTCCACCAAGGGTCCTCAGGCTGGCTTCAGTATGCAACGACATCATGAGTCAAAGTTTAATCTACCTAGAGGCTCCCAACAGTTTCGAGCATACCTGCCACGGTCAGTGTCATCAGCAGATGAGGCCAATTCAGGACCTACCAGGCTCGAAGAGGGGTGCTCGAACAAACTCCATTGCACCACAATATGCGCCCACCAGCATTCTGGGTATAACCTCAAGTCTTGTCTCCATTAGCTCGCGGATCCGTCATGTTTCCGGTCACGGGGCAAACCTTGAAACCCTCCCGCCAACGTTCACAGCAGGCTCGACAGAGACTAGTGCCCGGTTGGCATCTTAAGCTCGCGATGAACGCTCCGGATGAGCTTTGACGACATGATGATCCGGGGTGAGCAGCTGAAGATCTCTAGAGACTTGGCGTCTGTTGTCTATCGTTGGGGCGCGGGAATGTCTCGGTGCCGGGAACAAGATGAAGATCTGCTAGTCAAGCCTCAATTCCCCATACTTTTTTGGTTGTTCAGGACAGCTACCGCTTTCAGCGGCACAAAACGGGTAGGCTAACACTGACCAGCACGGCTGTGGAGTTATCATTACGGGCCGGTTCAGTTCAAAAGAAGACCATGTAGTATACTTCTTAACGAAATGAATCAGGTTTCTTTGTTGTGACAATTTGAAGTTAGAAAGTCCCACCCCACTCACTAATACTCACGGCAACCGCGGCTCCATGTTTGATAATGGAAGGACCTTCACCCACTGCTTAGCAATCTAGCAATCTCTTCATGTGTCATTCTGTAAGCACTTAATTGGTGATCTTCATCGGATCTTGTGAGTGTTGATCTTTAAAGCTATCTCCAGATGGCCAATCTTGGCCTAATCGAATCCAGTGAAGATCAACATCAGAAAATGAGATGTGATGCTCTCATGCTACTCAGTATGGAACGACATCAACGGCTGGCTTTTACTGTCTACGGAGTATGGGGTCCGCATTCTTGGTTTAGATCCAGTCTGTATGACAACAGATACAGGCTCACATTTACTCCTCGGAGCAGATGTCTTCTATAGGCTAGTAGAAAGGTAGCATACCTCAAAATCAGATCATTTATGTGGCAAAGAGTCCTCGGATACGTTCCATCCCTTTGATTTTGATTTTTTTGCTTGCTTCTTTACAGACCTTACAATGAACAGGCCTTTGAATTCAGGCAAACACTACTGTGAGCTAAAGTATCCTTTTGCGATCTCAAGCTTTCTTGTTGACTTTACCGATGTCACCCACTTGGATCCTGGCCTGCTCGCGTATCTGATGTCACTGTCTTTTGACACTTTTTCCGGTTCTTGTTTCCGGTGGCTTGCCTTGGCGCAGCCTCATACCAGGGGTTTTTCGCATTCAATACCAGTGTAAAGTATCTCATCTCCTTTCACGACACGTTATTGGGCAGAATTAAGCTGAACTCGGTCAAATTAAGCGACTGATGAGTGACCGTTTGTGGGAATAAGCTTGGTAGATCCGTGCCTTGCAGGATGTGACAAGACATTTTCAACGGCGATTGTCAAGCTTTACATGCCACTCCACACTGACATAAGAGCTCTTTGTTATGACGATCAGGCACAGTAATTAGTGTCTTTTGTGATGTGAATCCAGACTCCTTTGTGACAGGTCGTTTTCTCCAAGACGCCAACGCCGTCCTAGGACTAGCTTGCAGAGCCTCACCCATCACAATAACCACTTCCAACGTCATGTTCGAGACCCAAGACTGAGATCGGCATTATCAGATCATGCTCAAAGATCGACTCAGTGAGCTCAGTGATGGCTCAAAAGAATCTCGAGAATGTAGATCCTCGTTCGTCTCGTGCCCTCCTGATGATGGGTATCCGGCTTCCAGGGCCGGCGGACGTTCCCGCAAGCGGTAACCTCAATCAACTGAGCAATATCCAATAAGGTAACTGGTCACAAATCTCCAATCCCATGTTCAAGTTCTGTTTTTCATCAAGTTCATTATGTTGAAATCCGTTCTCTCGGATGTTGGGTTGCCGTGATTGTATCATGTGCTCCGTTATGACCGTTTGGAGAGATTTGGAATTTAATGACGTATGACGAGATTCAGTAACACAAGACTCGCCAGGTAGATATGTTAGAAGTTAACTTCATTTCTGCCTTGCTTTTAAAACGTCAATAATCTTGTCTATAGTAAGCCTGACATCCAATGAATATTCATGCGCACAGTTTGTTACCCCAATAAAGTGTCTCCAAAAGATTGATAGTTGAGGAACTATATTCGCCTCCTCTGATTACATTTATAATGCCATGCTTATATGCTATAAGTTTTGACTGATCAGGACGACTGTTGTACCTGATTACGAAGCTGATATGTCGATCAAGACGATATATCCAAACCCATGGGAGTAATCATCTTCCACCATGGTCCTGTCTCCCGGAAATAAACGTTTCACCAATTTGAACAAAAGTGTGATTAAGCTTTCTGATAAGCCAATCGTATTCGTCTTGCTGTTGGTGGCCCTGAATCACATTCCTTGACAAAGTGGATCTTGTCGCAAAGAAGCGTGACATCAGACAGGTGAGGAGCCAGGCTGCCAGGCCGCCAGGCCAGGGACTGGCATAAAATTTACGATTTTAATGACAAGTTACAATCAAGGTAACTGAGGATTGGCTTAGGACGATTTTGGATCACGTAGCCCAGAGGTAAGTTTGTTTTTTCTCTAAGTGGTCAGCCAGCGTCGCTCGCTGGGCCGGGAACTTTAACGTTGACTTAGTCCATCCCACGGGCGAAAGCAGGTTTCAGCGTTGTTATTCCCATTATCGAAATCTACCGCGAGACCTGCGAAATCGAGATCTAGCCAATCAAAAAGTGTTAATCTCATGCACATGCGGCTCTAGACAGGCTCCACTTCCGTTTGCTCTAATTGACTGTTGACCTCGCTCAGGCTCGGTACTTTGACCATTGGCTCTTGCCTTGGTGTTATGAATAGCTTCACTTCGAGGAAAGATCATGTGGGGTTTTGGAGAGGCTATGGCTGGTCTAGTTGGCTGAACAAATGCGGAAAGCAGCTTCCTTAGTAGCATAATTGCCGTCATGTCAAAGAGGCAGTCTGTAGAACCGGAAAGTGCCCTTCTCACCACATTCTTGACTTGATCTTCGATTGCGGCTTTGCCAGAAAAGTTCATCCTAACACTTCCTACAAAATTCGACTTCTGTCGAGAAACTTGGGCTAAGGCACACTCCTCAAGTACAATCCTACTCAAGGAAGTCAAGCGATTGTCAATCAATCCTGGGAAGTATGTACTGATATGCGTATTGGTTAGAAACTTCCCGGTGGAGGGGGCCACGGGTTATCGGTCTCCTGACGTTTAATGTTTTTGCGACAACTTCTCCTCTCAGCAAATACGAATAGACGAAGTGATAACGGCTCCCCTGCACAACAACTACTTTTTCCGTTCCGTTTTTCAAACCAAAACTCAAACAAGTAAGTAGTATGTCAAGTTTTTGTCTGGGAGAGCGCTAACATTCTCTAGTGGTACGGCATAAAAAGCAATCAGGGGTATACGGACCTTCGAGCCGGGCTCGCGTCCGGGGAGGAATTCCAAATGTCCTGCCACGAAGTGATCGACCTTGGCAAAAGGCAACCGTTCGACCTTTGCCCAAAACAAAATCTCGACCTAGACGTTCCGAAGCATATAAAGCTAGGGTGAGTCTATCTACGTTCTAGTGCCATGGTAGGAGCAAATACTGATCTTTTCCTGGGTAAGCTGAGAGACGTCGCGCACTCAGCCTTTTTGGGCTCTAAAGAACTCTGCCGCCAAAAAGTCGAACATGAGGCTGAATTCTCCAAGGTTGTTGGCTTCTGTCGGCTCTCGAAAAGATCGCCCGACAAGCCGAGCGGCTACATCCAGGTCTCCTGGATAGGAGGAAACAAGATCGGTTTGCTGTAGGAGGTTTTAATTTGGAGTCTGGGTACCACATGCCCCCCTGGAAAACAGATCAGCCACTTATGTGGCAGGCCAAATTGTTTGGAGTCCTCTCACGTTTGTGTGGAGTCCCCCAAGGAGAACAACAGTCGCAAAAACGACAAGACAATCGTGGTTTTAGGCCCTGCAAGGGGCGAAACTAAATACATTTTGCTATGCGACCATGAACCCCCACGTGTTAATGCTACGGCGAGATCAAAAATGAGTGGAGTGAATGGTAATCGGTTTGTCTGCGGAATTCGGGACCTGGGCTGAACGTTTGAAGGGTGTGTCTTGATCCATATCATCAAATACCGAGGAGTTATTGCCCAGTGTCTGTCTGGATCTGAGAGAAACTCGTCAAAGACTAGATTGACTCCAAGTTCCAGGGCAACTTCATCAACCTGGCGCAGCAGCTTCGGCATTTCATTAATGCCTACAAAGACTTTCCAGATTCTTCGTTCGCGCCTTCTCCCTTTCCGTGACTGTTCGTGTTCATCCCGTCTTATTGCAGTTTTAAAACTGTGCAGCGTTCAAGACGTGGGACGACTTCTGAAAGGGTAGTGTGGTGTATCGGTACCTTTGAATTGGGAGTTGCAGGAAAATGGGACTTCTATCCTAAACAACAGAAGAATACTAGGTAGGTATAAGTCTAGTGAAGTTTAGACTAGCTGCTTCCCCTTCCTCTCTGCTCGTCCCCGTTGTCTGCCCTCCTTACGCAACGAGTACACGCGATGCAGGCGTTAGCTGTCAGGTCTACCAACTCAAAATAACACTCTCATAAACACATTTTAGGCATATCAACTGCTCGCCAACCCGAGGACCGGCTTGAAAAGCAAGTTAATCCCCATGTCGGTCGCGTGCTGCCTCACTCGGCCGATTTCCTCATTGTGATCTTTAATTGTCGGGAGCAGCTGGTTGATTGCTACCCCCTCGGATTGGAAGGCCTGGAGCTGCAGTTGACTTGATATGTTGATATCATCAAGTACTTGGCTCATTTTCCGGACATCTGCTCTTGATGCCTTAATATCGTCGATCTTCTGAGTTATATCGGCAGACTCTCGATGGCGGTGTGCCATTGTCTCGACGCACTTAACAAGACCGTCGCTTAGCGGTGCAGTCACCTGTTTGACGGTCTCACTAAGTTCTCTCAGCCGGAATAAGCTCTCAGCCACAAATCTCAACTGCAAATAACACTTCTAGCTCACAACTTAGACATCAATACCATGATGACTGTCTCACGGATAAGGCCGCTGATCTTGGTGGTCACTTCATCCGCGATTTGACCCTTGAGTTTGACCGCCACTTGATCTCCGATCGCTTCGCAGAACTCCTTCTGCTGAGCAAAATACTCTTGTCTGAATGACTGAAACCACAGCGGCTCACTAGGGAGTTGATTACCACTCCCTCCCACTATAAGGCGTCTCCATTCTCGATTTAACTCTCAAATGTCGCCAATCTGTTGTATGTCCGCATTCGATGCCCTAGAAGTGTCGTCGACCTTCTCTGTCATCTCGGCGGCAGCTGTATGGTAGATCTTGATAAGTGAATGGCGGGGCTGCTGCTGAGGCAGAGGCAGGGGACTTCTATCCTAAGAATGACGAAAGACTTAGGTAAACTTAGGATAAACTTAGTATATGTATATGAATTTTAGGATAGGCTTAGGTAACTTACCATAAATAAAAGGTGACAGCGCATGCGGCCAGCGGTTACAGGTGTTTTGGGTGCCTTTCGCATCTCTCCTCGACGGTGAGGAGTGATATCCTCACCGTCGATGGCCGTCTGGAAGGATTCCGTTCGAGTTTGGACCAAGGTCTTCTTCCCTTTTTCCTGTGCCTTTTGATCACGGTGCTTGATGCTCAGGCCGTTGTATAAGTGGATGATATCCTGGTCTTCAAGCGCGAGGAGGCGAGCGATAGTTTCGTCTAGATAAATGTCAGTAGTTGGAAGAGGAAGGGTAAGGTGAATGTAAGTAACTTGCCGAGGGTGTCCAGGTTCCAGGACTCCTTCATATTTCGATGGTTGCGTCACGGAACTTCCCCCGGCACTCGAGGGTTTCTTTCCTTTGCGAACGTTGGTGGGTTTGCCGGTTTCAGTAACGAAGGCTTCGAAGATGGTGAGAATATCGTCATCCGCGGTGAAGAAATCTACGTCCTCATGTTGGTGACGTCGGAATCGCCGCTCTTTCGGCTGCTAGCCAAAGATCGCCTGCTGCGAGGTCCGACTTTGAGGTCCGCAACTATCTCCGTGAGCTTGGAGACCTGATTAGAGAGCTTCATTTGTCAGTGGAGTCAGGACTGGAGGATAATGGTGAAACGAACATATTCCTGGTTGTTTAACAGTGCGATGAGCGCTGAGGACGCAGATGAGATATTCTCAAGAGTCATTCACGATCTTGTGGATGGCGCGTCGACTGAAGGGTTCAGTCCAGGCCAGCATCGGTTTTCCTCGGGGGATAAAGACTTCGGGAATGTGGCTCTCTTAGGGGAGTGTTTCGGCGATGGCCCTGATATCGTGGGACTCCTGATTCTCTTCGATGTCCTGAGCATCTTTTTGTGATTTATAATGCGCTTGGAGGAGCTTTGGGAGAGCGCCGGTATTGAGAAAAGCATAACGCTGCTTGGTAATTTGGTTGTTTGGTGAAGACTTTGAAGTTGGCAGGTGAATGCTTGGACTCGGTCGTTTTATATGTCAAAAGAATTCCTCTTCAGAATTCCTGAGAATGTTTACCTGAGGCACCAGTTCTTCTTTCTAGTAATCTCCAGAACTGCTAATCACTGTCAATATCACTGCGAGTGTCACTGCCAGTGCCAGGTGATTCACTCCCTATTGATGATGCCAGTGAATAAGAGTGGCAAGCAAACAACCAACTAGCAACCTTCCCACGCTCTCTTCCACCATCCCTACATTATTCTCTTTTCGCAATCTTGTCCTCAAAGCCATTGTCATTACCTTCTCTCCCTCGTTCAATAAGCCCCTTACATTATCCTAGGTAGATAGCTAGACTTAGCACCTACCCACATACCACTATGGCAACTACTCAGCCGACTGAGTTTCCGTCGCTTAGCGATAGCCGCCTACCGTCAAGCGAACTAGACAAGAAGATCTTGGTGCAACTCAAGGACGTTTGGAATAAACACTCGGACACGTGGGACGAGGAAACCAAGCGAGAGTTCGTTGATCACATCCTCAAAGGATACACCAAAGTCACAAAGTCGAACCAGGCTTACCCAAGTTGCCATCGCCTCTGGAAAGCTGACCACCCGACCTTCGCCAGATGGGTAATTCTCCGAGTTACTTACGACGAGGACAAACTCTCAACACCCAGAGAATGGCTTCGAAATAAATACGAGAACTTCGACCCCCAGTCCTGGGCAAGCCCTGTGTCCAAGAAGCCATTAAAAGCCCCAGGAACTAGATGGGAAAGTGGGCATTCCTCAGAGGAGGAGGACCTTGGGACACTTGGGAAGTCTCAGGAACCCAAGTCTCTTCGGTCGGCTGAGGCTATGGAGATTTGTGACAACGAGAGCGATTATGACAAAATCCACGGCGACGGGACTTATAAAGACGACCGCCACGACAACAGTGATCAAGACGAAACAAATGTGAGGTTCTTGGAGGCCGACTCTGAAACTTTTCTGACAATCACAGGACAAGGCGATAACCCGAAGTAGATTCAAGGCGGTGAACGTTCCTGAGCCCGGCCGAGACCTATCACGAAAGCGTGGAACGTCTAATGCTTCTGTAAATCTCCGTACAAAGTTGCAGAAGACAGACTCCCTCAGAACTCCATCATCACCTGAGGAAGCCCATCTACGTAAGTCAACACGATCCGAAGCAAGAAATAACCTCTAATCTGTGAATAGCCGAGGCCTCCGGTCAATCAACGGCACACACAGCCGATATCCAGGCTCGCTCTCGTCCTCTGCAGTGGAAAGCTAAGCTCCAAGAGCTTAGATTACCTGTGCGTGGTCCGCATCAAAGCCAGCCCGCACCCAACTTCGGGGCTTCGGCTGGTGGCCAGCCCTATTTATCGCCTAATCCGACAGTGGTTTCGTTCACGCAAAGGTCTTACGATCAAAATGACTTCCGATCATCTACAACTCCTCGCCAGTGGGCTAGAAGTCAGGAACGAAGTTCGTGCCTAAATACTCCTGTTGCTTCTCATGAGAAGAAGGCAGATGATCAGAGTGTTCCGAGCGACCCTAGAGATCGCATCCAGACTCGCGGCCACTCAACTCAAAGCGGCCATGTGAGAGCCAAGTTTGGACTGGTAGACCCCCGTGCTGGCGAGTCTGCCGCTTCAGCACAAAGTCTGCCGCGGTCACCTGAGTGCAGAGACAACATCCCCACGATGGTTCCTCATGGTTTCTCTAACTCTTTCGTGTTCTCATCAGGTTCTTATGGGGAGTCCAAGCCGCATACTAGAGAAGCGCTCCCTCTTCGTGTCAACCACCGTGAGACTCTCGAAACTCCCGGCAATGTCTTCACCCAAAAGCCATCTGGTCTTCAACAACTCCCTCCTGACGACCCTGGTGAGCCATCATGGTTCCGTCAATTCAGGACACAGTATTACTCCGACCAGAAGGAGACCCGCGCACGGATTGCACACGAGATAAAACGAGAGGTTACAGGTATCGTTTTCGAGGCAGTTCAAGATCTGATCCAGCCGCTAAGCAATTCTATCACTCAGTGTGTGGACACTCTCGCAAAGCACAATGCCAACGCCGTAGGAGTAACAGAGCACATCGACCATGCAGTTTCCGCGGCCCAGAATCTCAGAGACATGAAACAGATCCTCAACAACATTGTGGACACAAGTCGGCTGCAGCTGGAGACATCCCAGAGGGAGGGAGCAGCAATCCAGGGGCGGCTGCTGCCAGTCATAACTGAACACCGGAAGGATATAGACAATCTTGTGCAACGTGCGACATCAATCGAGGAACGCACAACAGATGTCGAGGAGTATCTGGAGCTTCAGCTCGCCGACGAGGGTGGCCATTCAGCCCGCAACGCTCCGCATGGAAATGAGAACGAGCATCATACCTTTGGCAATCATGAGGGTACGGGAGGATATTAAGCCTCTATTATTTGTGGTATAGGCTTGCTTAAATGCTAGCAAGCATGCCGTTTTCCCATGGCGCTTTCGTTTCTCCTATATCTCGCACAGTCCCAGGATACCACGCAGCAAATGCAATGTTCTCCCACATTGTTTATTTCGACTATTGTCGGCATTCCCATTGATCGTTACACAGCGATCACATATGTACTTGTTGTTTTCTTGTCCGTCTTCTTTTGTCTGTCGTCCATTGCGCGAAGATCACACGATGTACTCTCGCTAGTTTCTTGAGTCTATAGGCAGGTCTTCAGCACTCTATCCGATTTATTCTATCTCCAACGGTCAGAAACCTTTCTTCCCTAGCTTATGGCGGGAGCGGCATGACGACGTCTTTGTATCGCAGAGTCAAATAGTGAAAAATTGGTTGCTTGGGTAAAGACTGGTTGTCTGCTTCAGACGATATGGTAGCTTTCGTATTAATATAATGTTTATTCAGGACAGAGAGACATTCAAGACGTGAAGTTTAGACCGAGCTATCAACGGGCATAATGGAATTTAGCGACCATAGCAAAGCAAGCAATATGCAAAGCTCCAGATTAAACTGCCAATGCAAAGGGACTGATCACACGACGCCACACTTCGAGCAGTCGTCCCTATCCTAAGTTTGCCTAAGTTTGCCTAAGTTTGCCTCATTTTATCATAAGTTTACCTAAGCCTTCTTCTGTCATTTACGATAGACGTCCCATGTTGTCTTGTCTCCTGCCTCACCGTGCCAGCCCTACGAGATCTCCCACGCGGCTGGTCCCGCGGGAATCGAGATCTGGCCAATCAAAGCGCCGTATTTAGACGTACCCCACATTCCATCTCGACTTTCGAGGAAGGAGAACTCACCCAAAATGTCCATGTCCGACCTCACACGACGGCCTCAACACCACGAATCCAACGATATGAGCTTGTAAATCAGAAAAAGATGATAAAAAATTCACCAAGAGAGCAAAATGGAATCTCCGGTGCGGGGAGTCGAACCCCGCTCGCCGCGGCGCTTATTAGCAGTTCAATTTGAAAACGCGGAATGATAACCGATACACCACACCGGATGCTTTGATGTTAGTCAGCGTTCGTTTTGAGGACTATACAGTCTTCCTCTGGCTTCACTCACTCTCTTGTCATGCCAATTTCAGGTCTGGGACGTGAGGAATGCTATAGACAAGCGCGAGTAGGGACGTCAGGTCTCATTCCCGTTCAAGAGTGTACCGCCATTGGGGCGGGAGCCAGTATTATAACCGTGAGAAGAATGAACGCCGTGTAACAACCAGATGGCCTCCCGTTTTGGTCGTCAATTTGGGCAGACCCGATGAAGAATAGGTCAGCGTTGGCGTTATCACCTCACATCAGTGAACTCTGTGCTGGTATTGGCGAGAAACATTCGAGAGAGACTCGTCTGATTTGGTTGAAGAAGAGACATTATTCGCAATGGAAGGAGTCTCAAGTACACAATCGCCTTCATGGCAAGTGCCACTGCAGCTGCAAGTGAACTCGAGACGCCCCAAGTGACACCTCCCAAGCCACCACCACTCGGAGAATTATCTACACATCCTGGCAAACCTTCCGAACCTATGCATAGAACCAATTCAAATAATTACGATCTGTTGAATACAGAATTACGAAAATCTTAACAAATGCCGACACCAAGTCTGGTCAATGGGCACGTGTGTTGACGTTTCCCCGCATTCTGATCATATCAGGTTACTCGCTCGATCCGAGGGTCCCGCGGTCAAAGTCAACGTCGACCAAACACAATCGTTTTAAAACAAATCAAGTCAAGAGAATGAATACATAAACGTCCAAGGAAATCAGTATGGTTTGTTCTTTTTCATTGAGCTTCGTCTATCTTTCTCTATCATATTGCTCATCAATCTTTGAACGTATGCAGATTTATTTTCAACATCCACCTCATCTCAGCCATTGCCATAGCGAGAACTCTCATGAACGAGCATGTCTAGCTCTCTAAAACCAGAAACCAACTTGGAACAATCAACGCTGACAGAAACAATTTTAGATTCCATAACCGATCCGACTCCGTAATGCTACTTAAGCAACGGGCTTGATGACAGCGGGGGGAGTGCCCACGTTGTTGCGGTTGCGGAAGAACAGAACACCCTTACCAGCACCCTCAGCACCAGCGCTGGGCTCAACCCACTGGCACATACGGGCGCTGCGGTACATGGCACGGATGAAGCCACGAGGACCATCCTGGACATCGGCGCGGTAGTGCTTGCCCATGATGGGCTTGATGGCCTCGGTGGCCTCGTCCGCGTTGTAGAAGGGAATGCTGCTGACGTAGTGGTGGAGGACATGAGTCTCGATGATGCCGTGGAGAAGGTGGCGGCCGATGAAGCCCATCTCACGATCAATGGTAGCAGCGGCACCACGGACAAAGTTCCACTCATCGTTGGTGTAGTGGGGAAGGGTAGGGTCGGTGTGCTGGAGGAAGGTGATGGCAACTAAAAAGGTCAGTATAAATCGCAATTGCATGATGGAGAAAGCTTACCGAGCCAGTGGTTAACCCAGAGGTAGGGAACAAAGTACCAGATGGCCATGTTGTAGAAACCGAACTTCTGGACGAGGAAGTACAGAGCAGTGGCCATCAGACCGATACCAATATCGCTGAGGACAATGAGCTTAGCGTCACTGTTCTCGTACAGAGGGCTGCGGGGATCGAAGTGGTTGACACCACCGCCGAGGCCGTTATGCTTGCCCTTGCCGCGACCCTCACGCTGGCGCTCGTGGTAGTTGTGGCCGGTAACGTTGGTGAGGAGGTAGTTGGGCCAGCCGACGAGCTGCTGGAGGACGAGCATGAGAAGAGTGAAGGCGGGGGTCTCCTCAGTGAGATGGGCGAGCTCGTGGGCCATCTTTCCGAGACGAGTAGCCTGCTGCTCGCGGGTTCGGGGAACGAAGACCATGTCACGCTCCATGTTGCCAGTGGCCTTGTGGTGCTTTCGGTGGGAGATTTGCCAGCTGAAGTAGGGGACAAGGAGGGAAGAGTGAAGAACCCAGCCAGTAATGTCGTTGATGATGCGAGAATCGGAGAAAGCACCGTGACCGCACTCATGGGCAATGACCCAGAGACCGGTACCAAAAAGACCCTGGAGAACGGTGTATACGGCCCACAGACCAGCGCGGGCGGGGGTGGAGGGGATGTATTCGGGAGTCACGAAATTGTACCAGATGCTGAAAGTGGTGGCCAGGAGAACAATGTCGCGGAGGATATAGCCGTATCCCTTGAGAGCGGAGCGCTTGAAGCAGTGCTTGGGGATGGCATTGTAGATGTCCTTGATGGTAAAGTCGGGGACCTCGAACTGGTTGCCGTAGGTGTCGAGCATAACACCATACTCGGACTTGGGCTTGGCGATATCGACCTCGGACATGGACGAGAGCGAAGTGGAAGAAGCCGAGTGGCGGGGAGAGTCTGAAGGAGAGACAGCGGCAGACTCAGAATCCGTCACAGTAGTTGAGGTGACGGTGCGTCTAAGCGCAGGGTTCTGCTTGGGCAGAGCCGAAGTGGACGCCATTGTGAAGAAGAGACGAGGGGTTTCACGGCCGACAATAGACAAAAAAGTCAACAAGTCGAAGATGCCGAAGAAGAACTGTCGAAGAAAAAGAGAAAGGGAGGTGGAAAGGAAAAAAGAAGTACGAGACGACCAAGGGGGGCTGAAGTTTTAAAGTGTGTCCCTTTCTCCAACTGTAAAGGTAAAGGTACCTTTACCTTAATGCGTGGATGCTTGCTCGGCAAGCGTTTTGTTGGGGCGTGGAGCCTGGGAAAAGGCCAGGTACTGTACTCACTGTACTGTTAGGTGCCGCGGGCGGGACAACGGACAAGCAACCCAAAACAAGACCTCTGGCCTCTCAGCGCAGCGGCAACACAAAGCAGAAAATGCGGCGAAAGCGGGCGATACAGGCACAAGGTGGGACGATAATGGAAATGAAACTGACAGGTCCATCCATTCCTTTTTGCTGTGCAGTCCGATACAGTTTATCGCTTTTCCCTGTCTTTGGCAAAAAGATCGACAGTCTTTGAGGGAGACAAGTAACATGCTACCAGAGAGACAGTTTACGCTGAATTACCTTAGTACTTTAATTACACCAAACTCAATGATCTCAGAGTAACATAAATTAATTGTTCACTGCAGTGTCTATTCACATTGGAATTATTATCTTCACACAAACACCCAGTACGATACAATTGCTACATGTAGTCGCCGCTTCAAGGGAAGCATCTTGACCTGGACTTGAGTCGCGACCAAAAGAAATCCCTACCCCAGAAAAATACGCTAGAAAACGGGACGTGCTTCTAACCCACCCCTGAAATGTGGCAATAGCTCCCGACCAGACAGTGACGGGGTGGCCGTCTGATGTGTGTCTTATGTCTCGGTCGTACAGCAGCTGAACAATTCACCAGCCTGTGGTATGCCCTCTTTCAACCTGCAAGTTGACGAGGCTTGCAGAAGGCTTGGTATTTTCTGCGGAGGGGGCTGGCTGAACCCACGATTACGGATAGTATTGTCACTATTATAATTAAGCTTCTAGAGGATTGCTATCGGATAAATTGCCGTTCCCAATACAGCCTGCAATGTTCTTTTTCCTCTGCTGTCGTTGATTCTACTCGCCGATATCTATCCGTAAAAGATACAGTAAGCTGCCGAGACCCGGCCCCGCTCCCCAACTTCGGCCGGCGGAGCTATGGGCTTGGATAACCGCAGTGGCGTGACTCTGGACAACAAAAAAAAGCTGTCGCCTCCAAAAAAAGCTTTGAGATTTTGCCATCGATAGATATGCAAGATGCTAGCTACAGTGCTTAATACCTGCCTATCATTGCCGCTGTCTTTTCAGCCTCTTAGTCTAGATCTTCACACCGCCTGAAGAATGGATCTGCCTCCGCTAACGGGACATGTCCGACTGATACACGAAGGGTGGCTTAGATCTGTGTATCTGATACTCAGAGGCCGTCATCCATTTGAGTGTTGGCAGCGTCTTATCACGCATCTGTCCCTCCATTGGCGACTGACGGTGTTCAAATAAAGCGTGTGACCTAGACGAGCCTCACGATTCATCAGGCCCTTTCACACACTTCGAATTGTTCGCCCCTCTCGAATCGGCTGCAAGCTTATGCGGGTCAAAGTGGCTCCAAGCTGGCTTAGGGCTGGAGATCATCGACATGTGAATCAGTCCCTTTTGGGTGAACGGGGGGAACCGGGAGGGGACAACGTCGACGTCGACCACGTTCGAAGGGGGCCACGCTTAGCGGCCCAGGCCAAGAGACAAGGTCTCCGATCGTGGCTGTCGCTGATTTTGTTGACGATGTGAATTGGATACGAGTCGATTGGTTACAAAAGGCGGGAGGGAAAAGCTCAGACAGCGGGCAAGGGAGATAAATCTGGTCAAGCCCGACCCCGGTTGTTTGTGGAGTTTTTGATAGCAGTGATAGAGAGCTTGGGTGAGACAAAATCGCCTCTTGAAGGTATCGAGATCGTTGCAATCATGGTTGGCGGCCTCCTGATACGAATAACGAATAATCGCATAGATGGCTGAGGAGTTTACGACTATCGACATGTGAAAATGTCGTTGTTTGGAGAACCAACCGAGGTGAGAGGTCAGCTCGTGCTAAGATAACCTTAGTTGTACGGAACGGCTATCCGTCCATTGGAGATCAAGGTACAGAGTACTTGTGAATGTCAATTGGGGTCAGCAAATTGTGTCTGGTCAGGTTTCTGTACAGCTTCATTTGCATGTCGTAGGCCAAGATGTCACGTCTTTTGCACAAACGTGGGGAATATTGAAGTGCGGCGCAGCAAGAGAGTGCATTACCGGGAGTTGACCGGCTAACCTGATGTTCGCTTGACATGTTAGAGCATGGCCATTCAGGGGTCACTCGAATTCAAGCTTTTTTCTCGCCGTGAAACTCGACTGAATTATCCGGAGCATTTCTCTGTTTTCCTTTTGGTGGAGAAAACGGATGTTCCGATCCATTCTGGTAAGGAGCAAAAGCAGGAAACCATGTCAATTGGTAGAATCTGGGAAATGTTCGAATTTTTTTCTCGTCTTCCGTTCTGTTGGGAATTTTGTTGAGTTCCGGGGCGGGACCCCTGGTCTTGGCATCACAGTCCAGGGTTCAGAGGGTGGAGCTAGTGGGGGGATCCCGATACAGCACAGCACGACTGGATGGCTGTGGCGTAAACAGGGGAGAGTAAATTGCCAGTTGATTGCATTGTTTGACGTGCTTGATCATGTTTGAGAGGATGGCAGGATGGCAGGATGGCAAGATGGCAAGAGAAAGCATTAACGGTTGACCCATTTCCTTTTCTTGACAAGTTTGAACTTTATGGTGCAGCGTAGTAACGATTCAAAGAAGAATGGAACAATTTTAGGTGTTTGCCCCTTGTCCCCAGGGTCCAAAAGCCCCACGTGTCGCTCGCTTGTTTCCCGTTTTTGCGGCGGCTCTGCCAACCCCGCCTTGATACTCAGAGCCCAAGCAACATACTGAGCAAACATCACTTTGAAGGGCTGCCATGCCCATTATACAAGTCGTACTCCAAGGCAAGGCCGATTGCATGATGCAAGCTATATGAGCAAGTTCATTCTCAAGTGAGAGAAGGGGCACCAACACTTTCCTCACAACTTGTAACAGAATAACTGTCTGGGTTGTTATCGACATCCTCCCCGAGAGCACCCTCCCAAGTCAGATCATGATGGTTCGATATCACGAATTTATATCGGTTCCTTTTTTCGCTTCAACCACTGGTATCACCAATTCTTCGCAATCTGTATTTGTTGAGAAGCTTCCCTGCTGTTCCTATCACCTAAGGTACCTAGCCAGGGGAGCAGAAAACTTAGGACCTCCATCTTAGGTGATCAAAATGCTTAGGACCTCTTGCCTCAGTGATGAAAAGATTCAGGCAGCTCTTGCCTAATCTCAGTGCTCTCTAGCAAGCTTATCTTCGCATCCTCCTCCCAAGTCTCCTGGTGTACTGTACAAAGCGTCTCCTCCACAAGTCCAAAGTCAGGGTCCAAAAAGCCACCCATTGGTTGTTCTTCCAAAATACCAGTTGCTTCCGACCCGCCCAGTCAAGACCGGCGATTAATTCTTGGCCCCTCCTCGGATCGAGGTTCTAAGTCCTCGATCCTTGCCAGCAGGGTCCGGTTTTGTGTCCTTATCAGCTGGTTCTGCCGTCGAGTTGACATGTTGTCAAACTCGACGGTGTCCTCCCGAAACCCTCTTGGCTGAGAACTGCGGTGGGTATCACGATTAGCCACCCATGTGTCTGGGTATCGTGAATCGTGACCCCTGGAGAAGCTACCGGCGGGCCGACTTTGTCCTTGCGTTGATGAAGATGGTCTTCCTGGAGTTCGTGATACCGGGCCGCTGTTAAGCTGTTAGTATGCGACGTTCGCCTCACTTCCGAGTATATCCATACCTTGAAGGTGACCGTTGTCTTTGCCGCTTTGGCTGACTGTCGAATAGGTTCCTGTTGGGTGTGCCCCGGCCGAGATGATGGGGATCATGAGTAGGTGTAATTCTAGGCACAGGTTCGACACTCTTTCTTTTCCTTCCTGCCACAGTCTCGTTCGGTTCTGGCAATGCATTTTGATCGCTGCTAGCCATTGGTGAGGGAACAGAAAAGGGGATAGGGAGCTGTGATGCCGTGGCGCTCTCAAAATAGCCTCTGTACATACGACAAAAGCGTTGCGCGAAAACCTTGTTCCAAGAGTCAATCAGAGTATCTAACTCTGGTTGACTCTGAGATACAACGGGCAAACGACCTTCTCGGAGTAGTGCTCGTCGAACAAGGCACCAGTGCTCTACACACTCCTTCAAAAATTTCCCAGTTTTCATTTTCGCAGCCAAGCTACGATCAAGTTTCTCACTTAAGACCTTGGCCCAAAAGGGCCCTTGGTCGTGGTAGAGCGCTAGAGGCATGGCGAGGTACTCCTCTGTTAGTTCCAGGCACATTTCTATGGCCTGACACTTCTCGTTCGTCGTGAACGACCTTTTTCGGATGTCCTGCGGGGTTTGAGGAGTGGTGTTCCCATTGTTCACATTCTAACGAAGTCAGTAAAGGGATATTTGAAGCAGAAGGATACAAGTCTCTACATTGCTAGGACGTGGTCTCGCCTCTGCTTGAGGGAAGTCGCCACTGGAGAAGATCGGTAGCTGTGGCTGCGGTTGCCCTCTTGGTCTAGGACCTATTGATAAGGAGAAGGGTGTGAAAGGGTTCCGGGTTCTGGCTTCAGCACCTGCCCTGCTACTTAATGCGACTTCTGGTAATCTTCCTAGGGGTATCTTGTTTGCTCCAGTGCGTGTGTCTTTGTTGGCCATGCTTGTGTCTTCAGAGGCGTTGGCTGAGGGCATGTTTTTGACGGGAGATTCACTCAGGTCGATGATGCTGCTCCCCGGGCGTCCTTTTCCTTTGGGGCTTCTAGGTGCCGAATGAGTCCGTGAGTTCATTGTCGCAAACGTCCAAGATGCGTTGCAAGAAGAAGTGATATGGGTAAGGTGAGTAGGCAAGGTAGGTAGGTAACTTGGGTGAGGGTTCGATGTTGGCAGTGCCGAATATCTGCAGAGATTGGCCCACTAGCTGCAGTGCCAAACATTCAGCGCTCGCTCAGCCACCGCAACAGCTCATCCTTCGGATGGATTTAGGGCAAGCCAAGTCGTGTTTACCATCATCTCGTTTGCCTCATTCCATAGATACGTAAAGACTCCGTTCACGTTTGCAAGTAAGCACTCAACCGTAAAGTATTGCCTGCAGCAGCAACTCTTGATATACAGAACTCTTGTAATATTATGGCAAAGCGCAACGTATCTGTACCAATACTGACTTCTAGTTTCCTCAGCATCGTATCCTTTTCATCTTATCTCTAGGAGCAACCGGTTCTTCCCAAGCACATATACTACAAACTTCAAAGCTACTAATCAATCCTCTTGTGCTCCTTGACGTTGAGGCTCCCTTCTCCAGCTGACTTCCAAATAAATAGTTCTAAGCACCGTAATCAAACCCTTGACAAGTTTGAAGCAAACCTGATAGCAACAAAGGCAAGGCGAAATGCAACTGGGATCAAAACTCAGAGATCCTGTTCCACGTTCAAGTTGGATATTGAAGTCCGAATGAAGTTGTGACGGGTGAAGAAGAGATGCAATCGAGATTAAACCCCAAATATACAGTTCCACATCCAAGTGGGATCTTGAGGTCTTAGTAATACTTCGTGTATGACTTCTGGTCGCTTGTTGCTTCTATCCTTGTCGTCGGCGCATGTCCCGAAGCGCCGTGTACAGCATAGCTTCGCGAGCACTGGGCGTCATGGCCTGAAACTCTGCAGTTTCCTCCCTAAATCTTTCCTCTGGTGCAGTTCGATGTGATACACTTCTCTTAAAAGCAAAGGGTGTATTACCATGTTGCTCTACAGGGTCAGGGGTCACAAAGAGGCCAGGTGACACTCCCGTCACCTCTTCAGACTGAGGAGCGATAGCAGCACCCCTAGGAGTATCCCCGAGTTCAGTGAAAACCCTGCTCTTGGCCCTGCTTCTGTCCCTTATTTCGCTCTTCTTCTTGCCTGCTCGAACTGCAGGGCTTGAGGAGTTGGGGGGAGGTTGCGTCGTTACGGAAGATGCGCGGTCAATGCTCGAGCTAAACAGGTCCTCAAGAGATGGGAGAAGCTCAGATGAGCAAGCTGTAGAAGCAGGACTGCATTGGCTTGGATGAAGTCTTTGTCTCTTTCTACCAACCGGGGTCGGTGTGCTCACAGCAGCGAGCTTCTGGTCCATCGACTTGCTTCTGATAGCAAGAGCAGGCTCTACTGAATCCGATGATTTTCGTTTTCGAGAGGTCACTTGTTTTTCTTCTTTATCCACAGAACGAATTACAGCGGACGCTGTCTCTTCCTCGGTTTTTGCGGTTATGATCGTGTCCCTGTATTTCTGCTCGTAACGACGGAGCTGTCTCATGACCCGAGGGGTAACGATTGGAGTGCGAGGCTCGATTGAATCTATGATGGATCCCCTGTATTGGCGATCAGGTTCATCAGGATCTTGGTAAGTGTCATCATCGCTTTCATCTGCATAGAACTCTTCAAAGTCCTCGTGGTCATCGCCACTTTCGTCTCCATCCTCATCCTCTTCAGAATTATCTTCAAGCCTCGTCTTGGCTTCGTCCTCGTGATCACTGTCTTCTTGGGCTTCTTGAATTTTGTGATCAATGTCATGATCAGCCCCAGAATTCTCATGAGCATTCTCAGACCCATCATTTGCCTCGCCATGATCAGTTTCATTAGTCTGATCATGCTTAATACCAGCCCCAGGACGATCTTCTTGCTTATCAACCACATCTTCGAGCTGATCCCGTAAGCGCTCCTCTAGACCTGGTAGAAGATCCAGTGCCATAGACATGACTGCCTCAGTGTTTCGTATCGCCTTTGAATTCTTTCCCGCAGCCTCTGTGCGATCCATGAGATACCTCAAATAAACCCGGTACGACTCTGGAGAGCTGTTGGCCTTGAGAAGGGGCGGCCGGGTGAGAGACTCGAGGGCCTGCAGCCTTTCCTCAAGTTTCTCTTGGGCCCAGCGAAGAATTCTCGCCTCTGCGAACTTCATCAGTTCGTCTTTAACAGTGGGCCAAATAGAACCTTCAAAGTCTAAACCTTCCTCTACTTTCTCGCTTGGGGAATTGCTCTCATGGCTAATCTGGGAGTTGTAAGTGCCATCCGAGGGGGGGCTATTTCGACTTTGCTCAGCAGCTTTTCTCCATCCTGCTGCCTCCAAGAGGTCTCGGTTTGCAGAACAAAACTTGTTGGCATATAAGACATTCCATTGATCGAGAAGGTTCTCAAGCTCAGAGCCTGACGCCGCGGGCCCATTCTCCGCAGGTTGGAATCTCCGTGGTTCGCACCACTTTTCCACACATCCCTTCACAACCCTCCATTTGTCTTTGCGCAGTTCCTCCCCTCTGATTCTAGGTGAAAATCTTACTTTTGAGCCGACAGTTTCCTAAAACTGTTGGCTGTCTCCATCCGAATCAAGATACAAGTCTTTGTGCTCTAGGCAAGCCCTCAGAAGTGCCTCTTGTTCGGCCTTCTTGTGGCAACCTAGATCTATCATGATCTTTGATGTCCGTTTCTCTCCGGATGAATGGCCTTGCTTTTCGTTGGTAGCCTTTCGCCCAGAAGTACCTGGAGGACGCATAGCTACAGGGCGATAGCCAGCCGGTTGCAGATCTCCTCGTCTAGCTTGAGGCCGGTTCAGATTACACTAGAGTTGTCAATGCATATCAAGACTATCTCATGTATATGTCAATACTCACAACATTTTTTCCATCCTTGTTTAGGGCTGGCAGAAGACGCTGGCCAATGGCAAGGAATTGTTGGGGAACTGAGATGGACGACTGTGTCTGTGTTTCGGGGAGAGTGTCCATAATTTGAGAGTGGTGATGTCCAATCTGGCTTGTTCCTTTGGCGGCCATACTGTCGAGAGCTTTGGGTGCCTGATACGGCATACCGTATCCACGTCTCAAAGAAGGCTCCCGAAATTGGCCAGGAGGAAGTTTGGACATCCGATTGTCGTGGTGACCGGTCCCGGCGTCCTTGATATCATAACTTGCGTCTCTTAGATTGCTCCCAATGTTGCCTGGAGTTTCCATCGATGCCTCTTCATGTGTACTGTTCGAGTTGTGGATATAGGGCCCCGATTTTGAAGTGGCTGGTTTGAGGCAATCATTTATCCACGAAAGATTCGACTCTTCACTATCTTCGCGGGAATTTTGAGCATGAGATGCGTTGAGATCTGAGAATAATGGAGTCTCAAAGCTCACAGAGTCCTCGCGGGAAGCTTTCTTCTTCTTAGAGGAACTCATGATTGGAAAGGAGTCAAAGAAGATGTGCAAGAAGGAAAGTGCAAGCAAAAGATGAGTTGAAATAGAGAAGTAAGGGCCAACTTGGAAATCTCAGTTAGTGAAAGGAGAGAGTGAAGAAGAGAAAGTTGAAATATTTGTGGCAGTGGGGAGTGGAAGAGGTTGTGGGTATTAGAGCTCACGGTGCGAGGCAACTGGCGGCGCAGGGCATGCAGCCTGCAGCCAAAGAGCCGAGATGATAGCGGGCCTGATTCAGGGCAATGAGCCAGTGAATATGAGATAAGTTAAGGCGTTTTCAGGCATATGTTCTGTGAGAAATAGCATACCATGAACATGTGCTTAGGGCTTGACAACGAACGTGCAACTGAGTACCAAGGCTTGAGAATTCTTGAGGAACTCGTGTGAGTATTGAGGATCTCAACTTCGGTAGTTCTCATGTATATACAGTGACTTTCTATATTACTCCACGGTCTGAAGAACGTAAGCTGATGTTTGCACTTTATACGCTTTCCCATAATGAACCGTGTTATCTGAATGGAGGATTGGAGTGAACCTGATATCGGCATGGAAGTCAAGCTCTAGGGCCAATACAATGCTAAAAGATACAAGGCCTCTATAGAGTTGAACAGTTCGCCTTTGGTGTGTGACATATACAATGGCTGCATGCAACGTGTCCCTCATATAGTTCATCTTCAGCATCATCGAACATCAACTCAGCAACTAGGTGTCTGCCACGAGGAACTCTTTCTTCATCTATGTCAAATTCTACTACTAGCCGATGACCATGCCTCACATATTTTCCGTTTATCCTCTGTCAAAATTAACCCACAACTGCTCCATGCCAAAGACATCCGCCTTGACTAAGTCGAAGAACCATCGAGGGCCCGACGGAGACAACCTCTTCCATATTTTCTTTTTAATTCAACGCTTCGTAACAGCATCACAAACAATACAACGCCAAACTCACAACAATCACCAGGGTACCAGCGTGCCATCCGAATCGATAACCTGCTGTAGTCGCTGCGGCATGAAGTCAACCCACATATTGAGTCTCTCCATGTCGAATTCTGCCCATACATCTTTGACCATCTTCTGGAGAGTCTCGTCCTCCCAGTCCTTAGGCGCATCCCGATTCCACTGCTTGCGGCTGGGCCAAAGGCTGTCGAGCGGGTTGAGGTCGGGGCTATCGCCGCAGTTGTAGTAGTATCGCAGACCATGCTCATCCTTCCATTGCTGAACCAGATTAACCTTGCTTGCGGCGCCGTGGGCGAAAGCCTCGCAGTCTTCTTCGAGGATGAAGTTCTGAGGGCCGGTAGTTGTGATCCATGGCTTGACCGTCTTCTCGAGAATGTGGTCTTTGTACTCTTGCATGGTCATGACGCCAGTGCAGTTCGGGCTGGTGGAATCTTCGTAAAAGACGGCTTCACTCTTGAACCCGTAACCTACAGCAACCCAAGCGTGGGCCTTTCGCAAGTCGCGTGGCCATTCAGCCTCGGGAGTGGTTGCGCATGTCTCGCAGAAACGTTCACCAGGTCGGGGAATAAGACGCATCTTTCCATCAAGGCCAAACCCAAAGTGGAGCTCAATACTGAACCGGATAGCTCTCCAGTCCTGTGGATGGGGGTACGCTTCGAGCATGCGTCTGGCATATTCGACTCGCTTCTCACGAGCCTTCTTATGCACCCAGATCCTCGGACAACCCAGACATCGTCGGTAACCCAACGTTCCCATTGTTCTGTGCAGCGTCCTGGGGTTCACGTCAACCTCAACACCTGCTTCCTTGGCCAGTCCATGCCAGTTCAAGTTCACATTGACATAGGCGTCATTCCAGAGAATCTTCTCCATCTTCTGCTGGTCTTCCTCAGAGATCTTAAGGGGTCTCCCACGCGTTTCCTCCCATTCGGGATCATTGCGCTTAGACGCGGGGACGCTCAACGCGGCATAACCTTGAGATCGCGACAGATCAAAGTGCCGAAAGATGGCTGACTTGTTGACGGGCAGGCCCTGAGACTCGAGGTACGAGATGGTGCCTCGAACCATGGCCTTCTTTGGCGTGTCGCCATGCTTATATCCGGACGGCATACTGAGGGTCGCGTTGCCCGTTTGTTATAGAGGGGTTCTTGCGGTGTAAGTGGGTGGAGAGAATGATTGGGACGGTGGTGTTTGGATGTTTTTGTCTGCTCTCATTCTTCGCGCGGCAAGTGGTGAGGGGTCAAAAGTTGGCGGTGATCACGTGGCATAGCTTGTTTCACCAGCCACGTCGGTTCTTCTGTCATCGTCAATGGCGTTGGACAAAGCAAATATCTCAAAACGGTGGTCGGTAATACGTGTAAATATACGTGTCAATTGATTTCGATTACGGTTTGTATACACACAGATGCTGTTGGAGCAAATCTATTCTCCGTCTTGTCTTATGCTGAAGGTAAAAGAAGTGTACTTACCCAAGGCTCAAACAAACAGTGATAACGCCCGATTGATCATAAGACACACAGTCAAGGTCATAAAGAGCTTCCATTTTAACTGAAACAATAACTTAGTAATGATATCATCTCACATAGGCCCAATGACCAGGCTATCTGCGTTGCAAGTTGTTTTACTGTACAAGGCTGAAACGTCTGTCAACAGACTTACCCTGTACCTAAACAAATCCATCAACAGTCCTAGAGCCAATGAGTCCGGAAACAAACATGCCAAAGTACCCGTGATATGCCTGAGCAACTTGGTGTCAAATCACTTCTGTTTGACTCAGTCTTGCCATTACGCGTCTTTATCGCACGAAGGGGCTACTAATTCATGGCAAACTTTTACAGTCGCTGCGGCCTCAAAAGTTCTCAACAATTCATGGCTCCACTAAGTTTGGGTGTTTGCGTTCCTAAGATCAAGCGCAGGATGCACAAAGACAGGTAAATGATCATCAAATATGTTTGATTCAAAATCTCATCATCCAACCGTGGATGACGGTAAATTACGAAGATAAAACCGCTCTATAGTCTCACGAGACCTTTCATAACCATGCCTTCTACGTCCAACCAAAAATACCCGCCACATTCCATGTAGTAAACGCCGTGAAATGGAGCAGATATGTTCCACCATCCATCTATCCAAATGTACAGCTTGATTCTCAAGCTCCAGGAGCCTTTTTCCAAACGGGTGGCCCGATCAAACGCCTTAAGCTTTTCCTGCCTCACGGACTGACATCATAAATTTGTCCTCGGCACCCACCTCTCCGGCGACTCTGGCCGAAGAGACCTTGGCATTTCTTCCATCAAGAATGGTCTTGACTTCGTCGGCGGTCTTAGCGCCGAGAAGCGTCATCTCCCTGCTGAGAAGAAGTGCAACAGCAGCTCGAATTAGGAGAGCGTCTCCTTCAAAGACGTATACGTCCCAAAGACGGGCTGCTTCATCTATCGCCAAGTGTTGTGTGAAAATGGCTGTCAAAATCCCTGAAAAAGATCGTTCCAATTCGGCAGTAGGGATCTTCTTGGTGAGGTGCGCATGAAGAGGAGCAGACTTGAGAGAAAGTGTCTGCATGATGAGGTTGAATGCGGACGCTTGTGCACCCGGATCTCCAGTGTAAAAGGATAGAGGCAATGGGCGGTTGAGGACGTTAGCGAGTGCGACGAATGCAGACGCGGCATCAGGCAAGTTGAGGAGCAGCAATGCAGCGATTGTCTGACGGACTTGGTTAGCAACTCAGGTGGCACAAGGTGTGGCTGTTGTACTTACGTTACAACCACGAACATAACCAATGTCGCTTCTGTACATGGCATATGCACTCAACACATCAACAAGGCTTTGGTGCAGTGGTCCCTCGACGTCAAAAATCCGTAGATCCTCCCACGTCTTCTGTGCAGCGTCTCTTCGGATATCCTGGAACCATCTTGCCCTCCTGGCATCCTCCGCGTCGCCCTTATCGTCCTTAACTCTGGCCTCAATCTCTTGAGCTCTAGCCAGTGCTGCTTTGAATGACGTTTCCGACAGTCCCAATTCGTTACCGATTGCTCGACCCCAGATTTGGGCGCGGCTTCTGGGTGCGATTCCCTTCCACCACAGTTCTCTTGTCCTACGCTCGCGAATAGCATCGCTCCAACGTGGGATCACGTCCCTCTCCCAAATTTGCATCAGGTTGTCAGCTGTGCTGTCTCGTCCCTCGATCTTGGCCTTGCGTGAGGCTTCGCGTCGCTCCTCAGCCTTGGCACTTGCTGCCATCATCTTCTGATATTCCTTCAGATGTCGGCGTTCCTCAGCGGGATCCTTGGGTGGTAGCCATGAGGGTCGTGTCCGGCTAAGAACAGCCTCCTTCTCCTTCGAAACGGGAAGAGGGTCGATCATAATATTCGTCTTGCGAAGAGGTGGCAGCTCGGGAGTTGATTTGACACGCTGCTTCTTGTCAAACGTGTCGACAGAACGTCGACTAGCGTTCCAGGTATTGGGGCGCTGATTCGCGGGGCGTTTGGCTTGTTGTTCCTCCATTTCGTTGGCGTGCTCCTCGAGCTTCTCCGTCAACGTCTTGGCTTCAGCGTTCAATTCCGCCAACGCAGCATTCCAGCTGTGTGCCCGTTGCTTGGCCGGGCTGCGAGGGTTGTCATCGGTCTTCCAAGTTGGTGACCGAAGAGACCCTTGAGCTTGGGCGACTGCGGGTGTTCCATTACCGACACTTCGCACTCGTTCCTTGGATCGGTTGGGGGATGGAGAAACAGAAGATGGCCGACTGGGCGTACGCTCTTGCATGGGCCGGGGAGAAAGCGGCACATTGTCCAGAAACATGCCATCGGGAATATCATCGCCATCGTCTTCATCGCATTCTCGTTCAAGGTCGGTGAAAGACTTGCGATCGCGGCCGGCCTGCCAGCTGCCTCGACGAGGTTTTTGAGGGAAACTTGGGTCTCTCGGATCCCTCGGGTTGAGTGAATAGGCAGGGCTTGGGCTTCGCCGTCGAGGAAATGGAAGAGATGCTGAGGATGGGCTTGTCAATGTCTTTGGTCGCGTAGCAGAAAGAGGCTCGGTCAACGCGCTCAAGTTGGTGCTTCTGGGGTTGGAGGTGTATACGTTGGTCTCGAGGGTTGGGAATGGCGGTCGGGCTTTGGAGGCAGTTTTGCCTGCTGCGAGGGTTCGGCTCGAGGGGGCTTTGGCTAGAGTGGGACGAACATCGACCTTCGACGGGCTCTTGAGGGTCACGGTGTCGTCGTCGAGGCCAATTTCTTCAAAATGGCCAACGTCGGCCAAGACGCTGCCATCGTCACTGTCGAAAGATTGAAAAGAAGAAGTCTTGGAACTCTTTGAGGTCGTCATCCCTGGGGGAGAGTCGGGGCTGGGGAGAACACTGCCGATATCAAGAGTACGGATCATTGTCGCATCTCCAGGGGAACGGTAAATGGCTGGACGAGAGGACCTTGTCAACTCGCCCGGAGGATCTCGAGCAAGTAGATCTCTTCTGATCAGGGTCTTTTGTTCGTCAATTAAGAGTGAATTGGTTCGAGATCGTGGCTTGCGATGTGGCCGTTATTTGGCTCCAAGGCGCTTCTGTTTTGTTCGGCGGCGCCGTGCTAGGATGCTTGCTTTGTCGGTTTTGGCGGTAACCGTTGTTATGGGCACTGGAATATCGGGGTCGGAGGGAGCCGTTTCAAAAATGCCGGGGTTTGCGAGAACCAAATAATAGGGCCAAAATGAAGTCGTACTAAGCAAGTCTGGTATGGAAAAAGGGATACGGAAAGCGAGGGAACGAAGTGAAAGGAGGCCGAGACCGAAAGTTGTGTTGTGCCGGTAAGAGCGATATAATGGTATCAATCGATCAACGAGAGACTAGGGTTGAATAGCTTAAAGAGGATGGATAAGAGAGACTCCAAGTCTCATAGGGAAACGACCGAACTCGAAGGCGGGAACAAGATTTTACAACCCCGGACAATCAATGGTAAGCGGTCGCGGCCGGGATGACGAGATATTACCCAATATTAAGCGCGGAGTTGAGAAGAAGTGGCCTCCAAAACAAAGGGGGTGATTAGTCTAAAGTTGAAGGGTTTGAGACAAGAAGACGATTGAAGAATGAAGAAATGATGCAGTGCCGAGAGTAGAGACAAGAAGAAATAGGGAAGAAAGCATGGGGGAGAGAGATGACCAGGAGACGACGGAAAACGAGTGAGATTCAAGCAACTACAAGGCAAGGAAGTTCAAGAACAAGAACAAGCACAAGCAAAGTCAAGTCAAGATAAACCGGGAAGTGGATGACGATCCCCAAACGAGAACGCCAACGCACCCAAGGAGATGATCCCACCCACACTTTTGATGGGATAGCGATGGAATGCTTGTACCCATTCATACTAAAATAGCACGCTCGTGACCTTTGCCTTATTTTTCTCAATGTGTGGTAAGTCATGGGTGTGGACATGGCCTTATCGGATCAAGCCACCTCCAGGGGCTTGCACCGTGAATCTTTTTTGGAGACTGTGTAAGACCGCTAATTGATGTAGGACTGGAAGGAAATGCTGCGGAATACACAATCAATTTCTGTATTATTATGAGTTCATGCGATGAAGTCAAGCTCCTATCTCGTTGCAACTACAGGTAACATCATGATCGCCAATCATTGCCAGAGCTTTCAATTGTAGCACCAAGATCAATAATGGTCACTGTGTAACCTATAAAAACTCAACAATTCATGCATATCCTCTTTTCTTACACCATCAACCATCTCGATATTCATCGAGCTGTGTCTACAGTGCTAAATGGCAGCGGGCCCCTGTCAATTAATCTCGGCCGCATATGCGCGGCTAATGAACAAGCACAGCCAATCATGTCTCACAACTCCAAGATTTTCAGCTCCCATGTCAATATGCAACCTCAGACGTTGAAAAAACAAGCAATTTCGCGATTTATTTATAATAACCCCTCGAAGCCCCTCTGCTGGGGTTTGCGGGTGGTGATGACTCCAGACTTCTTTAATAAACTCTCATATCGAAGGACCTTGTCAATCAATTGTGTTCAGTCTTGAGGGTCTTGCTTATCCCTGCCCCCCCTTGTCCTGCGTTATCTCCAAAAATGTGACTTCATCCGTACGTGTGCATTATTACATTTTGACCATACATCGATTCATATCCCCGAATGCCCGATCTCACACATGGCATTGAACTTCCTTACTTGCTTCGACGTCCACAGCTTGTTCCGCCTCCATATGTCCTCTGCCATTTCTCAGCATCCGCCCACATTTTGGCGATCAGATCGGCTCCGTTGAGATCGGAATCGGAACCTTCGGATTCACTCTCAGCATCTGTATCTCCGGGAATGAGAAATGCATCCACATCTTTGGGCTGTGTCTTCTGCTTCTGCTTCTTCTCTCGGCGCCTCGCTTTCTTTTCTGCTACGGTGGCCTTGTTTTTGCTCCGCCGTCTGATTTCCTGGTTCTGCATGGCCTCCTCAACAAATATGTCGAGTGCCTTTTTCTTTGCTGTAAAAAGCGGAATAGGCGAGCCTGCAAGTCTTGAAAACTTCATCGTAAGGTTGTACCAAAAGTTGCTGTATTGCTTGCTGGTCTTGATTCCCCTATGTTCTAGTTCCGCTGCTACGGCTTGTGATTCGCGCTCACTCAGGGACGCCGGCGTGGTCCAGTCGATTTCCCAGTTGTACTTTTGATTGGACTTGTCGCTTGTATCGTGATTGAAGCCTTGCCTAGCGGCTATTTTCTTCTTGAACAAAGCAACTGTGGGCTTGATGGCGTGTTCTGAAACGCCATCGCGGATGATCGGGGGCTTGATCTCCTTCTCAGAAGGCCTGGTCCAGTGCTTGTCTGCTCCTGGCTCCAACTGTTGCTCCTGGAGCTTCTTCTCAACTTCATCTTCAGACTCTGCTAAGTCTGTCGTGTCGTGAATGCGGGGAGGTCGCTTTGCGATAACCTTTGTGGGTGTTTCTTGTCTCGAGGCTGCGTCGCTCGCAGCAGTATCATCGGGGATAGATGGTAAAGGCGTGAAATCTTTTTCTGGGATTCATGTCAGTATGTACACCTTACGCAAAACATGTGACCTACTTTGTTGAAGCCATCGACCTCCCTTTGGAAGTGGCGGCGTCCAGTTCTTGGGCAGGAGTCTCGGCATTGTCATTGCCTTGGGCACAATGACCCGGTGAGGAGGTGTTGAGTAGAGCTTCTTTTTGAAAGAGCTGACCTTGGCGGCAGTCCCGTTCTATGAGACTCTGCGCTCAGAAGGCCTAGCAGCTTTGGCTTGCTCTTTGCTCTGCTGTATTCGTTCTGTAGGTGATGAAGTGGCGTACTCATCTCCAGAAAGGAGAGAAATATCCGGGAAGGGAGAGTAAACATTCTCGTTATCGCTTGCACGACCTCGTCCGCCCGAGCCCTTCAGGATACTCTTCAAGCCGAGAAGCGAATCCCGATGGTGAGGTCGGAACGGCGATGGTGTACCTGGAGTGTGGCTCTGCAGAAGCTTCTCACCGCTGTAAACTGGCTGAAGCTCATAGATCGATGGTGAAAACCCCTTCTGAGTTTTGATCGGAGTGGAGAGATTTTTCTTCGAACTGCCGAACGCGTTGCTCAAATCCTTATCAGCCGAATCAAATGTCGCCTCCTCCTCAAGTGTTGGAGAGACAGCTTTCGGAGAGACGTCTTCCTGTGGTAGCTGATATGACACAGGTGGCGATGATCCAACATCCTGATTCGCATCCACCTCGTTGGTATTGGCATCATGAGACATCTCATCGTCATTTAGGTCAGGAAGGCCTTGGTATTCCTCCTCATCGTCGTCGTATTCCTTTTCGCCGTCTTTGTCGGGATGCGACTCGTACTGCTTGAGAGCAGAAATGTTCATGGGACTTGAGTAACTCTCCTTTTTGATGTTCTTGATGCCGCCCTCTTCGTCGGAGTCTTCTTCATCGTCTGAAGATTGGCCATACATTGAGCTGCTCTCTTGCTTGATAGGGTGCATGTCTCCATCGTGAGACTCTTCATCACTGCTACCTTCGTCATCGCCGGAGTTGTATTGCTCAATGCTCTCTTTCTTGATGGATATCATGTCACTATCGTGAGCTTCCATCTTGATATCCTTGGCTGTGGTATCATCGTGCTGGTATTCAGGCGCGGTGGAGAAGGGCACGTCATGGTCAGCAGACGGGCAATTGCTGCTGGAGAGCGAGAGGGTTTTCTTCGTCGTCTGGCAATCAAGCCAATTCAACAAAGAATCCGTGATGTGTGGCGAGGGCTCCCTCTGTTCATGGACAGGGACGGCCTCCTGAGGGGCAGCCACAGGGTTGTCAGTGTTGCTGGTGGTAGTGTGCTCAGTGGTAATGGCTGGCTTCTGGGCGTCGAGGGTAGGCTCAACTGGTGTTGGCAGGACTGGCTTAGCGGGTATCGTAGTCTCTTCATCTGAGAAATCAGAACTATCGGAGGGCTCCTGGGTAAGATCGATGTGCAAAGTGTTGATTGGTGTGGTGTCGCGTGCAACAGCTGACGTAGCAGGTGTGGGACGCTTTGTCACAGAGGGAGACTGGGTCTTGCGCTGAGCGGCAACCTTTCGCTGCTTAGCAGAGTTCTCGGCCTTGGTATCTTTGTCAGCTGTAGCGCGACCTTTGGCAGCCTTGCGCCTTGGGGACACCAGGACCCTGACGACCTCAATGTCCGAGTCGGGTTGATCTTCATCGTCTGCATCGATCGACACAGGGGTCTCGATTGAGTCGCCAACTCGTCGTCGCTTGACGTTTGCTTTCTGCTGTTCAAGCTGATGGCGCTTTTTGGGAGAAGGCTGAGCTTTCTCACTATCATGATCCGACTCATTCTCAGTTTGGGTTGCATCCTCGTTCTGACTGGGCTTGGGAGGAATGCGAGTCGGAGGGACAGAAGTGCTTCGGCTTGGGCCTGCAGCGCTTGAGGTGAGGTTGGGTAACGGTGCTTGAGGAGGTACAGACGCAGCTTGTTGCCCTCTGGCAGCTGGTCTTTTGTTCTGTCTTACCAATGTTGTGCCCTTTGCGAGAACAGATGCTTTAATAGAGGCATAGCCTCGGTTGATAGTCTCTTGCTGATCAGTCTTGAGCTTCTTGGTAGGTCGAGCTCGGGGGCTTGGTGCGACAAGTTTGCGCTTTGGCGACGGCTGAACTTTTTCGATCACACAGTCTGAATCAGAGCTTTCTCCAGATGAAATATCAAATGGTGTATTCGGTGAGTTTGCTTGAACTAGTTGACTTGTTCGTTTTGGAGTTTGTTGGCTTTGACTACTTGTCGGGGCTCGTTTTTGTGAGGGGGTCTCGGGGGCACGTTCATTGCGTCCCTGGAGACGTCGCTTCTTCATGATTTGGGGGGATGACATGTTTTTGGAGATTGGGGTAGAGGGAATAGAGGGATGTAAAGATGCTGCACGGGACAGTGAGGCTGATGCCTGCGGTCTCTGCCTCTGGGGCTTCTGGCTTAGCTTGGGCATGGGTTGTTGTGACCCTGCGCGACTTGAGTTGGGAGAACTGGACTGGCTGCCACCTTTCGCGGCTTTGACTGGTGATGGTTTGTTGCGCTTTTTGGTGCGCTGTTTGGGTTGTTGAGAGGACGGTGAAGACGAAAAGAAGTCGACAATCTTCCATTGCTCCATCGGTTTGGCGATATCACTCAGAGAGCGAAGACACCTGTCGGAGAATAAATGATGATGAATGTACAAGTGACTTGTTGGGATTGCTTAGATATGAAAGACTTTCAGAAGAAAATAATGAAGTAGCAGATAGCTTTGTGACTGTTGAGGTGATGCTGATGATGCTAACGTTGAGATCTTTTGCAAGAGCGTGATGATAAAGAGTGAATGCGAGAACCTGAGCACGAAGAGGTGGGAGAAGAATTAACATGAGAATGCAAAGCAGATTACCATTCAATAAACACAACAATAGGTAGAGGCGAGCGGTCAATAATGCGCACCAGGGTTTGTCAGTGTCAACTGCAAGACACTGTCAAAAAGGAGTTGCGGGCTGCTGGCACTGGCACGACACTGCTCATTCAAAAGCACGCATTTGTGGGAAATTAAGTGTTCGTCATAAGGCAAGGCTCATTCACGATGGTCCTTTTTTCCATTTTTCCAGCATCTATGGTATCATTACAGATCATCATGGTCTATGCACATTGACTCGTCCTCACCGGCTACCTAAACCAGTTTTACATACGCTCTCGTCGACGAGGAGCTGCCCGGATGATATCGTCCACACGAAGAAGAAGCTGGTTGATAATGTTAGAAATCTGTTTATAAAAGTCTTTGGATAAGTGCTTACCTCTGCAGCTTCGCTGGCCGAAGATACCACAGCCTTCTTCAACTTGTAACTCTCGATAACGCCGAGATCTCGCATATCAGTAATACCACCACCAGGGGTCGTCAGATCCAGGCCGTAAGTGGTAAGACCATCGTAGAGAGCCTTGCGTAATCTGGCAACAAGGTCACCGGAGTCGAGACCAGCGTTGTCCGCAAGGATAGTAGGAAGTTGTCGGAGAGCGACAGCGAAGCTAGAGACAGCCAGTTGTCGCTTACCCTCAACTCGGGTAGCAGCGCCCTCAACCGCCTTGGCCATAAGCATCTCAGCACAGCCACCGCCAAGGGTGGTTCGGGGTTCCTTGACAGTCTGTGACAGAACAGCAAGGGCATCGTGCAGACTTCGCTCGGCCTCATCGAGGAGCTGTTCTGTGGCACCTCGGAGGACAATTGTGCAAGCTTCACCACCAGCCACGCCAGAGAACTTGATGAGAGTATCTTCTCCAATAATGACCTCCTCAATAACGTCGCAGTGACCAAGCTTGACTTGATCGGGATGGTCAAAGGTCGAGGCAATCTCACCGCCCGTGACCAGGGCAAGACGCTCAATCCCGTCAAAGTCAGCATGCTCGATGGACATGATGCCGGCATCAGTAAACAGCTGCTCAGGCCAGTTGTAAATGAGCTGTCGGTTGATGAAGCAGTTGATGCCGTGTGCCTTGATCTTCTCAACCTTGGCCTTCATCTTCTCCTTCTCAGCCTTCTCAAGCTCAGCAAGCTTGCTTGTTGAGCCAACCTTAACACGGGCACCAAAAATCTTGACCTTGTCGGTGTCCATGGAGGTGTTGGCCACCAGAATCTTGGCCTTCTCTAGTCGCTTGGGCTGGTTGACACCGATCTTCTTATCGAGAATGAAACCTTCGTCGAGGTAGGAGTCACTGAGTTTGCCTCCGGCCTTCTTGATGATCTGGATGTGGTTGAGGTCGGATGACTTGAGTCGGAGGACGGCATCAACGGCCAATTCGGCGAACTGTTTGCGGTCCTGGGCCAGGACCTTGGAGCTGAGTGTTGTTCGAGCAATGGCAAGTAGATCTTGTCGGAAGGCCTCGGGATTCTTGCTGTGATCAACGGCTGATCCTTCCAACGCCTTCAGCGCAGCCTGGCTGGCTATCCGGTAGCCCTCGATGATAGTCTGGGGGTGGATCTTCTTGTCGACCAGCTTCTCCGCCTCTCTCAATAGCTCGGCAGCGAGAACAGCAACGGAGGTTGTACCGTCACCGACTTCGTCATCTTGGACCTTTGAAATGTTGACCAGAACCTTTGCGGCAGCGTTGTCGAGGGCGATCGACTTGAGGATTGTAGCACCGTCGTTGGTAACCATGATTTCGGCGGTGGAGCTAGCATAATGTTAAAAGGGGGGTTGTCGATACCGCAAGATGGGCGCAACGTACGCTGACTGGAGAATCTTGTCCATACCCTTAGGACCAAGGGTGCTCTTTACGAGGTCACCGACGGCGATGGCACCGACAAAGGCGGAGAGACGAGCATTCTCACCCTTCTCCTCCGTAGTGCCCTCCTCAAAAATTTGGGTTGGTTGGAAAGACTAGGAGGGGCATGTTAGCATACGGTATGCTCGATATGAGAAGATGAAGTGCTTCAACAAGCATTCCTCTTCAGAAGAAGAAACATACCATGATGGGCTAACAATGTGACTTTGTACACGGCGAAACCTATAAAAACGTCAAAGGTTATCGTCGTCGTCAACGTCAATATGCTTCAGCCTTGGGGTAGACGTTGCAGCCTTTTTTTCTGGAGCTCCCATCCAGCTTAGCAACCGCAGCCCCTCCACTCCAGGGGCCAGCAAAGCCCACACGTGATTTGCCCCGCGGTGGGAGCCTCGAGCTTCGGGCCAGTATTATCATTTCTCCGCATCACGCACACTTTCGTCGGGAAAGTTGAAGGAGAACACCAAATTTGTGCTGAACTAGGTTGGCCACCGCAACATCAAGACTCCGCACGATCCCGAGCGACATTCTGCGCCGTTCTAGACAAGCCTTTGCGTGTCTTCCAGAGGTCATATCTCCCGCGCGCAAAAAGGCCATTTTCGCAAACCTGTGCTCGGTAGCCAAACCCTCCCAAACCCTCGAAAAAAACCGTACAGAATCGAGCGAGAGCGGGGCATTTTTTCTTGCACCCCTCCAACAACCAAATATCGCCCAGCATGGCGCCCTCCTTCGACCACCTCCGCGAGGCCGACCTTGACGATGACGAGTTCAACGACGATGATATTGATATCTCCGATCTGCGAGAACGATTCGAGGTTTCGCTGGAGCAAGGCTATGACAGCTTCGTGGTTATCGATGGCCTGCCTCAAGTCACAGAGGATCAGAAGCCCAAGCTTGTTAAGTTCTTGTTGAAGAAGCTCAACACAGTCGGCAAGACACGCGAGGACTTGATACATATGCCCATGGGTGACGATGGAAAGTCTTTCCGGTAGGTGCCATACTTGAGACTAAAGATGCATCGAAAATGGAGCTGATCCCATTTTTTAAGATTCGCCTTTGTCGAATACGATTCGCCCGCTGAGGCTGCTGCCGCTACTCGCGAGCTCGACCTCACCCCCCTCGACAAGAAGCACACTCTCCGCGTCAACAAGTTCACCGACATCGAGCGATATGGACGAGAAGGCCGTATCGACGAGACCTACCAACCCCCTCACATCGACGAGTTCACCGAGAAGGAGCATCTGCGATGGTTCCTCAAGGATCCCTCAGGCCGCGGCCGAGACCAGTTCGTTATGTACAAGGGTGAGAGCGTCGGTGTCTATTGGAACAACGAGAAGGATCAACCTGAGAACATTGTTGAGCGACAGCACTGGACTGAGACATTTGTCCAGTGGTCTCCTCTCGGCACATACCTCACCTCTGTCCATGCCCAGGGTGTCCAGCTTTGGGGTGGTCCTTCATGGACACGACAGGCCCGGTTCGCTCACCCCTTCGTGAACCTAGTCGCTTTCTCTCCTGGTGAGAAGTACATCGTCACCTGGTCTAACCGCCCTATCTCCATCCCCGACGAGGGCCACCCTGCCCTTTCGATCGACGACCATGGCAAGAACTACGTGATCTGGGACATCGCTACCGCTACTCCTCTACGATCTTTCGCCAACCTCGAGCCTCCCAAGGTGGAGGAAGGCAAGGCCCCCCCTAAGATGCAGTGGCCTGCCTTCAAGTGGTCTGCTGATGACAAGTACGTTGCACGCCTGAACCCCGGCCAGTCTATCTCCGTATACGAACTCCCCCGCATGAACCTTCTCGACAAGACCTCTATCAAGATCGAGGGTGTTGTGGACTTCGACTGGGCTCCTGCTACCCCCAAGCGTGATGGTGTCAAGGACTACGAGCAGCTGTTCTGCTACTGGACTCCTGAAATTGGCAGCAACCCCGCCAAAGTCGGCTTGATGAGCATTCCCTCAAAACAGGTCGTTCGATCCCTGAACCTCTTCAGCGTTAGCGACGCTAAGCTTCATTGGCAATCCGAGGCTGCCTACATTTGCGTCAAGGTCGACAGACACTCCAAGTCGAAGAAGTCTCAAGCAACCACACTCGAGATTTTCCGTGTCAAGGAGAAGGGTGTCCCCGTCGAGGTCGTTGACACTATTAAGGATACCGTTATCAACTTTGCCTGGGAGCCCAAGGGTGACAGGTTTGCCATCATCTCCACAACCGAACCCGTTGGCGTTACTGCTGTCCCCCCTAAGACTGCAGTTTCTTTCTTCTGTCCTGAGAAGGCCAAGAAGGGCCAACAAGTGGGTAACTTCAAGCACCTCCGAACGCTTGACAAGAAGAACAGCAACGCCATCTACTGGTCACCCCGTGGTCGCTTTGTTGTTATTGCCACCATTGCCAACCAGCAGAGCTCCGATCTCGACTTCTTCGACCTTGATTTCGAGGGCGAGAAGCCCGAGTCCGATAAGGACCTTACTGCCAACCTCCAGGCTATGAACACCGCCGACCACTACGGTGTCACAGATGTTGAGTGGGATCCTTCAGGCCGATTCGTCGCCTCATGGGCTTCCGCTTGGAAGCACTCGGTATGCTCCATCTATCAAACTTACTATGATATATATACTGACCTGATCTAGATGGAAAACGGATACCACATTTACGATTTCAAGGGTGAGGCTCTACGAGAAGAGCCCCTTGAGAAGTTCAAGCAGTTCTCATGGCGCCCTCGACCCGCAACTCTGCTCACCAAGGAGGAGCAGAAGGCTGTGCGCAAGAACCTTCGAGAATACAGCCGCGTCTTTGAGCAAGAAGATGCTGACCGTGGTGCGTCCGCTGACTTGGCTGTTGTTGAGGCTCGCCGACACATGCTCGAGGAGTGGTACAACTGGCGCGAGTCTGTCGAGGCCGAGATTCTGGAAGAGCGCGAAGCTCTTGGCTTACCAAAGGATCCCCATGCTCCTCTGCTAGAGGCTTACACAAAGTCTCTCGAGGGCTTAACATCGGAGGCGGATCGGGTGATTGAGGAGATTGTGGAGGAGGTTCTTGAGGAGAGTGAGGAGATCCTCGCATAGACGTCTTCACTGCATTTGCATGGGAGTGATTTGCTTGTATCTCGGTAGAAAAACTGGTCAGGGCGAGGGGTCACGTAATGAAATTCATTGTCATGTTCACACGAGAGATAGGTCCAGCTCCTTGGACTTTCTAAAAGCATTTTTCGGAGCATTCTCTGTTCGTACATATCACTTGCTCATCATTGTTTGCTGAGTGATACGACGTAGTTGTCTTGGTGACAAATCTGTCTCTAAACACGTTCATCTGAATCACTCATAAGCTTAGAAGACTGTGAGTATGTCACCAAAGCTTTAGGACATTCTGACTATATTGTCACAAGTTAAGCATCGTTATGACCATATCGTCATAAGTTTAGGAATACTATGAGTACGTCGACAAAGCTTGAGGAGATTATAAATACATCGTCAAAATTAAAGAGATTATGACGATATCATAAGCTTAAATATACCATGAGTACATTATCATAATTATGAGTACAATGATCAGATTATTATGCAATTAGGAGAGACAGTGGATATATCGCTAAAACTTAGGGAGATTATGAGTACATTATCATAAGCTTGGGAATACTTTGAAAACGTCATCATTAAGCTAATGAATCTATGACCAGACCATCTCGTTGGTAGAGACTGTGTCAGCGACGTCGGTGTTACCATCCTTTCTGTTGCTAGTACATACAACCTCTCTGTCATCTCGGACGCAGCTTTATCGTACTTTGCCATCGTCTCGGCGCAACTGAGAAGGCAGCTTCAAGGAGCAAGAAAACATAAGACTTTAGAAGAGGATGCGAAATAAACTCAGTAAAGACTTCCAAAACTTAGACTAAATTACCTAAATCCTTTCGTCGCTTAGGATAAAGGTGCCTAAAGGGCCGCGGGTTCATAATATTCGCGGAATCTGTCCGACCCATCCCACCGAACGCTCCAGACCACGTTCCAACAAATGAGCAATAACATTGGGAATCTGACGGTCCAAAATGCAAGATAACCTTCAGGCAGGGGCCCCACGGTCTTTTTCAGTGCCTCAGGCATATCTTCATAATGGTTTTTCTTATTCCGCAGGGCCCGAAGCAGGTCAAGAAGCCGGTTACCAGTGTATTTGCGTTGTTTCCCGAGAGAGTCAACAAAGTCACGTGGTAAGACCTTCAAGAAGTCATGAGTGACCTCCCCTGCGTGCCTTTCAAGCTCGACCAGGGCGGGCGAAGGGGGGTCCCTGGGCTCCTTTTCAAAGTGATCCGACACGTCGCAAAGGAATGCGAGCCTCTTCTTCGGGGACCAGAAGAAGGGATGGGCCATGATTTCCTTGGCATTAGGACGGTTCTTGGGGTCTGCTTCAAGCATAGAGGCGATAAGGTCCTTGGCCTCGTAGGCAAAGTCGCCGAGAGAGTCGAGGAGGTCCAGGTTATACTGCCCTTTTCGGATATTGACCTCTCGCATATAGCGATCGCCGCAATCAAAGGGATGTGATCCGTTGGTCAAAACGTAGAAAAATACTAGTCCGAGCGAGAAAATGTCAATCGCACGAGTCGCACGCCGGGGCATCATGTTATCGTCGACCAAAACAGAGCCGGAGCCGCTTTGGGTGCTGGCCTCCATCATGGCACCTTCTCGGGCATCGTCGTCGAGCAGAAGCTCAGGAGCACGCCAGCCTGATGTTCCAGCGGCACGGCCAGTAGTGGCGCCGAAGGATGATTGGCCGCCCTCCAGCTTCTTGCAAAGCCCGAAATCAGAGACTAGCATTCTAGGCTTGCCATCCTTGCCCATATTGACCAAAATGTTCTGCGGCTTGAGGTCACGATGGACGATTCGGAGTTCATGTAGGTGGCTAATGCCGTTGGTGATCTGGTAAAGGATGTTTGGCAAATCGTGACGGCCGGCGTTGGCAAGATCCCGGAAATAGTTGGGCTTTTCGACCACGTCTGCTAATGAAGCGGCGCAACGCTCCAGGGCAATGTAGAGAAATCCATCGCGGATCTGTTGGGAGTAATATCGAATAACTAGAAGTGTTAGAGTGTTGGTTCTTCAATGGCATAATAGCTTACCATTCGGGTGATCATCACTCTCTCTCAATAGCCTTGTCTCTTGGGACGCGATGTCATAAAACTGGATCAACATGCGTTTGACGGCAACCGCTCTTCCATCAAATTTGCCAGCAAAGACTAGAGTGCCATTACTTCCTGTGCCCAATTGCTCATCTGTGTTCACCTCGATGTTTCCCATACGAATCGTCGAGCCTGTCACAGACTGCATGTCGTCATGCACGGTCATTACATCCGGCTCGAGGCTGGGCCTCTCGCCCAGCTTCTTCGCGTTGTTGACCGCATCCTCGACAGTGGCGGTAGCCGGGTCATCGCCTCGAGATAGGGAGGTTTCCTGAGCACGACCTTTGCGATGTTTGACACCCCCACGTCTACCTCTGTGAGCCTTCTTCTTCTTTTCAGGGGCTCCACCATCCTGACTTTCATTTGTGGCCGTAGCCTTAGATTGAGGTTGAGCTTGAGGAGTATCGGGCGTATCTACTGACCTCTTGCCGGTCTTCCTCTTGGGCTTCGGGGTCGCTTCCCTATCGCTGAGCTCTATCTCTTTGGTAGGCGTTTGGGGGAAAGTTTCGGGCTCCAATTTAGATGATTCAGGGGCGGGGACCACGGATTCTTTGGCCTTCTCCTCCAAACTTTCTCTAGGTGCTGCGGGCTTGGGTTCTTCGTTGGCTGGGTCGGCCAAGTAGTCAATGTTGCCGTCAGTGTCGCTGCTATCAACTTCATCCGGTTGCGCCGTATAGACAGGGGCTTCAACAAAACCCAGTATATTCTGCAATTCGTTCCAAAAACCCCTTCTCTTCCCTCGCTGGAGGTGACGACGGATATTCTTGTTGTTGAAATAGAGCAATGAAACGAATATGATAATGACCACGGGGTTGGTGATGAAATCCTTGACGCTTTGGGCAGCAATTAGAGGCACCTTCTTGACATTGGTAAACAAGGTAGGCTCATCTGAGAATGTCAGGTCCGTGGTTTTCGAGTCATTATTGTCAAAATCATCGTGGCCATCGTATACGTCATACACTTCCGGTCCTTCGATTGCACCGGCAGGCAAGCTTGGCGTGTGTGTGCCGCCTCTGTTGTTGACAGTATCGAGGAAATGTGTGCCTACCAAGACTTTCGAGAGTTTGGTTTGGTTGATGGTGTCCCAAGAGGGAGCAATGTCCCACCAATCGGGGCGGGATAGTTGAGCGATGGGGGCATGGATAATAAGAGGGTACGATCGTCCAGACATGACGTACCAATCCCCATTCCGAGTTTGGTTAAGAAAGATACTGTTGCTGCGCATACGGGCGTGGGTCTCGTCCTGTGGGGGCATTGGCGGTTGAGGGAGGACCACCAGATCGGGGTTGCTGTCTGATGTAGCATCTCCTGGTCGGCACACATCAAAGACTCGGGCTACAGGTGCTGCAAAGTGTTCGCTGAAAAGCGGCTCTGCCTTTTCAGACCTTGCGTAGTCGAACGCGTAGACCTTGCCGTCGTGCTGGCTTGTGATATACTTCTTATCTAACGAAGACTGGTGCTGTTGGAATAGGTCGCTGTCGTAATTATTGGGGCTCCACTCAGAGTATCTGAGGGTAGCGATAGGAAGACCATCATCACGCCGCTGGATATCAACAGTATATTCAGTCCTGCCCAAAGTGATTGTTCCAGTAGAGCTACATTCCTGGTTGTTCTCGTGGTACAACGTGTCGGGGCGTGCGCAGCTTTCGGCTTCATTGACATGAGAGCCTGTGGCACCGAACCATTTGAGAACTCTTCCTGTGGCTGCATCAAGAGTAATCATGGTAGTCTTCTTGTCGCCAGTATAGACGACGGGGGTGCTCTCGTCGGCGTAAGGGGCCAGTTCTTCAACAAGCTTCTTCATTGTGAAGCCAGTTTTGACAAATCCACGATTGGAATCAGGGGCCCAAAGGTATATTCCTCCATCACGGTTAGGCTCAACAGCCCAAACATAATGGTCGACTTGGCGATAGTTTTCATCGAGAATGGACCTCTCTGAACGGTGATGTTTGGTCTCTACCATAGGGTGGTCGACTTCGAGATGCCAACGTTCTTTTCCGGTTCTTCGGTCGTTGGCGTATAGGTCTCCATCGACGGTCGCCAGAAGAACAAAGTCTTCCACTTCCCAATCCTTCAGACTCCGCGCAATCTGCGGCGAGGCAAGCCCAGAAGCAGGAATGCTGCTAGACCGTTGTCGTGAAGGGTTTGGTGCTCCTACGGACTGAGCCGGAGCCAAAGTTGCGAGGGCGCTCGCATCGTCAGGGATAATTATGTGTTCGTTTTCGTTTTCGTATTCTCTTTTGCGGTTCTTGCGGAGGACAGGATCGTTCTTCTGCTGCTTTGGTTGTCGTTGGTTGGCAACGGAAGCCCGCCTTACATTCTTAACAGTCTCTCGAGCCGACTTGGTCACGTCAACGGGGGTCGCGGCCCATTGATGGACGGCATCATCGGCTAGCTGCTGGCTGCGGCCGCCGGGGCGCTGCAGTTGTGGTAGACCTGGTTCAACTGGTCGATGCTGCTGCTGAGCATCAACAAGCTGGAGCCATGGCAGAAGGATGATAGCAAAGGCGATGAAGAGTCTCTGTTGCTGTAGGGCCCGACGCCCCTCGCCCGGAGGTCGTCGCAGCATGTTCGATAAGGATTACGATGTGATTGATCACATGGAACCCATTAGAGAGGATGAGAGGTTTAGTGCGGCGGATGTAAATCGGCAAAAGCCATAGAATGGATGGAAGGGATGAAAGATTCGATAACTTGGTTGGGTAGTCACGTCACACCACCGATTCGTCCGTTCGTTCGTAGGTAGGTAGGTAGGAAGGTACGGAGCCGACACGGAGGGGATCGCGCAGGAGGGGATCAAAATCGAAGCAGACCTCACGGTTTAAATCACAACACGCAACGTTATTGATAAAAAGATATTGATAAAAATGTGATTCTAGGTGGAATGAAAGAGCAGGTTGGATGGAACACGGAGAAAAGGTTGGGGTAGGAGCCCGGGTTTTACGAGTGACCCCTTCTTTTGCCCTGCCCTGGAATTGTTCTCCTTGGGGGTAAGAAAAGGAACGTACCTATGCAGGAATCGTATACATTATGATGACTTTATTTTAATTCATCCTAAATACTGTATTTTTTATGCTAAGATTTTAGTATATTTTCAACACTTATGATGAGTCTTTACATATTTTATTTAAGATCATAATAGAATTACATAGTTGTAGAAGAGAATTGTGATGCTTTTCTCTTTTTCTCTCACCCTCCAGCCATTGCTGACGGGCGTCGGCCAAACCAGCATGGCACGGGCGTTACAGAGAAGGCCAGAGACTGACGAGGAATTGCACCAGTCGAGGGAAGAGGGGTTATGGCTTGCGCCAGGTATGAAGGCCGTGTTGCCAGTGTATTCTCACTGTAGACGATCCAGACCATCCCACCGCAGGACGGTTGGTCCAGGGCCAAGACTCGAGTGTAAGACAGCACCGGGGGAGCAAGAAAACTTCTGACGTCGAGTCAGGGTACCAAAATGAACTGGTCTAAAGCTTTGGTAAAGTATACTAAGTATACCTAAGTCTTTTTATCGACTTGTATGAGAAGCTTTAAGTTTTCTTACCTTCTCTTGGCTGTAGGTACCCATAGTATTGGTAAAAACTCGATCTCCAAATGTCTACCTGTGGTCGAATCGAGGTTCCCTTGCATTGTCAAGCATGTGAAGGCTGAAGCTGTAGGCTGTGTCATTGAGGGTCAAAGAGCAATGCAGGGAGGAAGTAATTCTTGTAAGAAATGGATACAGGAAGACAAGGTGCTGTGGTCCCCGCTAGGAGTTATGTTGGAAGCTTTATCCTCCAATAGAGGTTCGCAATTCCTCAGTTACAGTTTCATAGCTGCAAAGCTGCTGGATCACCAACCTGAATTGACTCTTCACACTGTTCTGTTCTGACTTTCTCTTTTTGTGGGCTTCGCTTGTGTGCACCCCGGATCGGATGGTCTGTGCTTCGGGGACCCTCTGGCTTCCGCCCCGGTTCTCCCTTGATGAAACTTGAAGATAAAACTTCAATTTTTCTCTAGGGTAGCAAAGTTTGTCAAATTGAACTCGTCAGACGCGTAATTCATCAATTACATCCTCGAGTCTGTTACGTTTTCTAAATTGGCAATCTCAATCACGGCAGATAGAGTATGTAATAGCAGACGGAAATTGGAAGTAATAGGAACTGGCGACTTTGTGTAGGGCAACAGGCAAGCATCTCAACATTTTGTAATTCTTGACCGCTCAACGTAAGCTATAGTCTGGAGTATCATAAGTCATAGCTCCTCTCAAATGTCTTATATGTTTCGTTTTGTTGTAATAGCATGATAATCCCCCTACATGATTTACTCATCTGTGTGCTCTCAGATAGGGTTCGCTCCCTTATCAAAATGTGACTGGTTGTAATCCATGCACTGTGAACGCCAACCGAGCCACAACCTGACTGTAGTTTGGTCCATTATGGAGGGAGATGGTCGTCAAATCGGATAGAAGCCCAGCAGCCATCAAGATCAAGTTGATAAGTCATAATCGTAAAAAAGAGCCAAGATGATGACCTCAGTCTAATGACAAAGGAATGCGGTCTGGGGCATGTCCCGCCCGATAGTCCAGCACTCTTCCCAATGCACTACTCAACCCAACCTCAAGCTGGTCCTTTCTCCTCAGCATCTCGAACTCACAATCAGGCGCATAAGATGTCAGCTCTTCAGTAAAAATGTTCAGTACCGGTTGAAGTCGCTGGAAGCAATCCCCGAAGTGGTCGATAAAGCCGTCCCTCGATATACTCTCCAGATCTCTCACCAACATTGTAATGAGCTTTGATTGGTCCATGGCAAACTGGAGAGGAATGTCAGTATAAGTCGATCAAAGGTCACTCCAAACCATCCATCATGTCTCGCAACGAGAACTGCAGATATGTTACGTACTAAGTCGAACATGGAGCAGATGCCCTTTTGATTCTCATACGAGAAAGGGGTTTGGGGCTGACCACCGATCTTGTCGAACGCCTGTTGGACCCCTTCAATCATATCTCGACATCGGAGGTATGTATTCTTCCAGAAGGTCAGTATATGTCATAGAAAAAAGGCAAAACCTGTAGTACCCCTATAATTTCGACTTCTACACCATGGCCTCCAATATTACTGGCAGTAAAATATATGTCAGATGCTAAACGGCTGACCTCTCCAATGACCGCGTATATATCCTCTGGAGTTGTAACAACTGCGAAAACGGGAGGCGCAACTGGATCAAGTATTGACGTGGCGACAGGCGAAGTAATTATTGAAGTCGTTGATGAAGCTACCGGAGAAGCATTGGTTGTGGCTATGGCAGTAATGCCACTGAGAATGAGGAGGGCGTCGCGCATCATGCAGGGAGAACTGAGCAATGGTTCGGTCAGGTGTTTGAATTAATGACGACACGGGTGAATATAAAGTCGTGTTCGCTCGAGAGAGAATCCGTTACTATTTGAAGACGCGATATCGTAGATGTGTTCTGATATAAGGTACAATTATGGCAAGTACGGAGAGCTGAGTTTTGGAGTGCTGAGCACAGTCGCAAGCAGACCGCTTGACGCATTAAATAACCCCGTTCATAACCAGGTCTGCCCCTTTCTTGATACGAGCCGCTATCAGCTCACACGTGGAAATATCTAGGATTGATGTTTATATGTATTAATCTGAGGACATTTAATATGAAGTGGCGGAAATGTATGGTCCCTAGTGGTTGCAGTCTGATTTGGGCAGGCTGCGTGCGACAAACACCCGAGACCTGTGTGCCGCTCCAAAGTCATCGCTGAGCTGGAACGGATATCACGGTTCGTGTTAGGGCTTTCGGACAGCAGATTTGCTTTTGTGATATCTTGGCATCAAGCACATTGAGGACATCGCCAAGAAGAGAGGCTAACCGTCAGGGAAACGTAGATATGTACTCCGTACGAAAGCGAATAACGAGGACAGCAGAGACATCAAGAGATTGTTAAAAATGCGTGAAATTGCCGAGACAGCCTCTCATGTTGGCAAATATCCGGATATAAAAACGAGTTGCCTTGGTGCTGGAACAAACAAGTTTGTTGTTGAGAGTGTGAGTTTAACAAGATTCCTTGTTTTTTCGGAGAAGCCAAGACTTTCAGCTGCTGTCTTGAGCCAGAAGATGTTGTTTCGCATCGTAAATGGACAAGCGTTTGAGATGAATGTATCGAGAAACACCTTCGTCTCTTGACCCCAGCAACCGTACCTTTGAGGAAGCAACATGGTAGAATAGTGTACATTGCTAAGGTATTGCTACGCCTAACTTCGTTCGCTACCTCAGGAGTCAAGACCCAATCACACTAGTCGCTATGCCACTTCATATTCCCAGTTCAATGCCCGACATCCTCGGGATACTAACACCAACCGATGGTACAAAATGACCCGCCAATATTTACACATGGACACTATCAAAATTGACTTTAGCCCCATTGCACAAGGACCTTCTTGCCCTTCTTACCGCCCTTTTTCTTACCACCAGCCTCGCCATCCTCGGCCGGCTCTTCACCAGCTGGTGTATTTGAGCCGCTGCCACCCCATTGGAAACCCGTTTCACGACTTCCATAGTCGCGACGCACGGCCCGGCCGTTTCCATAACCAAAGATTGTAGTGGTAGGCTTTGGTGCTGTGGGAAGAGCTGGGAAAGCATCCTCGCCAGTAGGACGAGGAGCAGGACGGGGACGGTTGAGAGTTGTGGATTGTGAGGACGAAGGAGTGGGGTTCGTCCAGTTGGAGTGAGAGGCAGAAGATGAGGAGTTGCCGGCTGAGGGAAGAGACGGGAATGCGTTGGAGGACGACGGAGGAGCACTGACAGCTGGACGAGCGGCCCATGATGAGGCTCCGCTAGAAGACACAGGTGCAGGGCCGCCGAGTCTTGTGCTGTTCTTGAGCTTCAAGACACGGTTTGAGTACTTTTGTGTCGCCTTTGCATTAGGAACTGCTGGATTGGCAGATGCTGCATTGGCCCAACCACTTGAACTCGAGGTTGCGCCGTGCATACCACTTAGACCGGGCAAGCTAGGATAATCTTCATTGATGGCACGCCAGTCCTGCCAGGCTTTGCGAAGAGCATCGGCCTTGTTCTTGTCCTCATACAGATCCGCAACCTCTCGGACCATCGTACCAAGAGCGTTTGAGGAAGTATCGGCGAAGAGAGTGAAGAAAGCATCGATGAGTTGAGGTGCTGTAAGTCCGCCTTGGCGATATGAAGAGATGTGGTTTCGGAATGTTGCCATGCGCTGCGCATCGTTTCCGAGAAGGTTTGATGCTCGTTCGACTACAGCACCGTGCCGAACAAGTCTGGCACGCTCCTCGGGGCTGAGGTTGGCAGGATCCGGAACAGTAGCAGATTCGATGGGATTAGCAAGGTTTGTCTGACTGGCCCGAGGAGTGTTTGATGAGCTGCCACCACGAGATTGTGACGAGGCTTGAGCGGGTGTGGGTGAAGGCGCAGAGAGTGCGCCACCAAATGTGCGATTGGATACGGATTGTGCAGAATGGATGGCCATTTGCCGCTGGAAGGCAATCTCGTCTCGCCGTAATGGCTGGGCGGAGCTCGCAGGAACCGGTTCCATATTAGGGTCACGGCCTCTGTTCCCTCCTCTTCGTCCATCTCTGCCTCCCCGTCGTCCTTCTTCTCTCCCACTACCGCCTCCGCCTCTCTCCTGCTGATATGGTGTCCGAATGTCGAATCCTGAGATGTTAACTACTCGCGCGTCTCTGCCTGTTGCTTTACCACCATGGTCACTCAATTGGTGAGCTTGCAAGTCCAGCTCCGACTCAAAGACTACAAACTTCTTCTCCAAACATTCTCGGTCACTGCAGAGGTAATGATCCTTCTTGAAATGCTCTTCGAGTGCATTGTAGTCGAGGTAGTAGTGGGGATGTCGTGAGTCTCGTCTATCGCAAATAAAGCAGCGCTCATGCTTCATCCGGCAATGCTCGTACAACTTGTCGTCGTCGTAAAAACGCTCTCCACAGAACCCACACAGGGGGTGACCCTTGAATCCTGTTTGGTCTGCCGCACCGGGCTTGTCATCTCCATGACGCATGTGCTTCTCCAGTTCCTTATCCGCAAATAGCTCATGCTCATGTGTGAATACCCTCTTGTTACGAGTGCATAGATCGCACATGCGCTTGCGGTGAGCGGACTTGACATGGCGGTGCAAGTCAGGCCAGCCGAGGCCAGCGAAATCGCACGATGCGTCGGGGCAGTTATATCGCAGGAGGAGAACTGTATCGCCCACAATATCCTCTTTTGTGTACTTGATTCCAATGTTGCTGTCGGTGGTTGTGATATCCTTTTCTGAGTAATCCTCGAAACGTTTCTCGGGGTCGTCGGTAAAGATGACATAGGGAGCTGGGGTCTAGAACATTGTTAACGATAGAGCCCTTGTCAGGGGTACAGAAAAGGGCAACATACACGACAATGAGCGCAGTCCTTTGTCTTATAAAGGGCTCTCATGCGTAGACCGCAAATATGGCATGTTGTATGGTTACAAGGCGCAATAGAGTGGTGAGCGACTGGGTTCGCGCAGATAAAGCACACCTCGCCGTCATCATCCTCGGCGGCTTCAGCTGCTTTGCCTGCAGCCATGGCATGAGCTCTGGAAGCGGCAGCTGCAACATCTTGGGCAGCCGGGTTTGCGGGAACGTTGGGCACGTTGGCGTTGTTACCACCACGACCACGCCGTTGGCCGCCTCGTCGGTTCTGGTTACCCTTTCCTCGGCCTCGTCCTCTATTGCGTTGACCGTCGCCTTGTGGTTGAGACTCGGAAGCTGTCGCTCCAGTATTGCTGTCTCCTTCCGGCGAAGCCATTTTGAGCTGTCCCGAGCTTTCAGAAGCTGAAACGTTTGCGAATTCGGACAATGTAGAAGTCAAGGGGTCCAGAGCTATGATTATGTCGCTCGGTAGAGGGGTAGTCCTTTATCGAAATGGAAAGCTGTCAAGTGCATGAGTAAAACTACAGGTAAATGGAAAGTATGGGCGACCTTCTGGTGAAGCCGTTCTGGTGTGCTATTATGGTATGAATGCAAAATGGTTGTAGTTTCAAGGTGAATCGCGAAGGCGAGATGATGATGTCGACCAGATTTTATTTAGCATTCCCTCTCTGAAATGGCGGGGCAGACCAGTGACGGAACTGCCCTGCTGTGGCGCGAAGCCACCTCCATCTGCATCTGTGGCTGAGTAATCTCGCCTAAGACTCACAAGCATCGGGGCGATGCTCAAATTGGGCCCTTTGATTGGCTCTGAGAACATCATTCAATACTGGGAGTCACCGGCCAGAAAGATCCCAACCTGGAGTGACAAAGGCTCGCATCGGCATCTATTGACTCATTAAGGCTCATCAAAGCTGGGCCTAGCGACAATTGCTTGACGAGCTCTTTCGAATAAACAGGCTTTCCTTCATCTCATCCTCCATCAGTCATTAATCAGAGTCCAACGGCCATAAGCCACGACATGCCTCAAACTTCCGTCAACAGCAAGCATGGGTATCAACACAGCGCAAGGTACCTTGCTCAATATACTTGCTCAGTCGAGGCACTGACAATCCCCGAATACATTGAGTTAGCATAAGACAATTCAAACTATGAGCCTTCTTAAGTTCTCAAATCGTTGCACAACAGGTGATTAAAAGCCAAGATATTGTAAACTGAAGAAAATAGTATCATAAACTATACATTATAGAGAAACTATCAAGCCTGATAGTACGGCTTGACTTGCTCTTCGGACCAATTCCAGAAGAACTCTGCCATACCTGTTCCACCTTCAGATTCGGACAAAGCGCCTTTCTCAAGATCTGGGCGGATAGGCATGAATCGCCCCCATGGAACCACTTGAAGTTGTCAGTAAATACCTAAGCTCGATTCCGTGCAGGGGAAAAGGAAATGCTTACCCCAAATACCGGATTTCTCGACTGTGATATCCTCAGAAAAGGCAGCAAATAGCTCTGTGTATGCGCCATAGATAGGAGCATAAGTAGTAATGGTTCTAGGATAGTACATATACCAGGGTGACGTGCGATCGAGTTCGCTTGCAAGATTGCCGGGGTTTAGAGACTGGGTTCAATGTTAGTTTATGGATCGGTCGGTTGTCGTATAGAACGTACCACGCTCACGATGCCATCATCTTTGAACTTCCTGGCGAACTCTGTGTTGTGGTAGAAATTGCCGGCCTTGCTTGTTGCGTACTTGAACACCAGGTTTCGCGGCTCATGGTAATCGAGGTTATCACGCTCGAATCCATTCTTTGGTGCGAGAACATCCGCAGCTGAACTAGACACCCAGATCACGCGAACGGAATTCTTGGGTGCCGACTTCGCCGTCTTTTGAAGAAGAGGAGTGAGGTACTTGGTGAACAAGAAATGACCAAGGCAATTAACTCCAAGCTGAAGCTCATACCCCTGCACAGTCTTGGATCCCTCTGGTGGTGTCATAACTCCTGCATTGTTGAACAAAATGTCGAGGCGACTCTCAGTTTCGAGAAACGACTTGGCTGAAGTCCCAATTGTTGATAGATCCGCGAGGTCGAGCTTGAGAAACTTGAGGGTGCCCTTCGACTCAGGATGCTGCTTCTTGATGCCCTCAATGGCAGCCTCACCCTTCTCTGTGCTACGAGCAGCGACCCAGACGGTTGCATTCTTGCTGTAAAGAACCTGGGCAATCTCGCGACCGACTCCAGTGTTTGCTCCGGTGACAATGGTCACTTTTCCTGTAAGATCGGGAACATTTGCCTCAGTGAATTTGGGCTTGGGAGGGAATGCCTGGCTAAGGGCATCCAAAGGTCTCGCAGGCAGCGGCATAATGAAGGATTATAAAGAAGTCGACAATAGCTGAGAGAACGACAAGTTGGATGGCAGAATCAATGACACAAAGATAACAACTTCCATGATCTCACAAATCACGGGTTAGCAACCGGCAACGCGGGGCAATCGACTACCCGAATACCGGAGCCTGAGTTTAAATCCGTGCTTTGACGAGAGGATTGCATAATTAGAAGCTCTTGAAAGGCAGATATGAGATACAGATGTAACACATGAATAGTAGAGAAGCTGTATTTTGACTCACAAACATCAAGGTCTCACAAGAACGTGAGAGTACCCCATTTATGCAAGTGCTTACGCTGTTTGGGACCACTTGGGTGCAGCACAGATTGAGTGGCTTGAGTGGGGAGTACAGATCACAGGGTAGACAATCCACTTCCAATCAGGGTGTAATCAACAATTTTTTTTAGAGGTGCATGCTTCAAGGTAGGTAGGTATTATCATCAAATAATAGAGTTCTAGAGCAATCCGACCCTCACGTAGATCGAGTTTTGCAAGTAATATCCTCCCATTGCAGGGTAGTCTTTATCCCCACCATAATGTTCCTGAATCACCACCCAAGCGGTACAAAAGAGACAATCTTGAGCCTTTCGCAATTCTTCGGGATTCATTATATAGCACCTAGCCCAATTGTCAATAGCTAGGCAAGAAACACTTTACCGGTACGCCGCCGCGCGCCCAAACGCTTTCATCGAAACCTTTGCAGAGGGACTATGCTTTCCGCAGATGTAGTCGCTTTGCCGTTTATTCCTCGCCAACCGGGTAAAGATGGCTACCGATATCCTTGTTCATCCGAAACATGTCAACCCTTGCCTGTTTAAAGACTGCTTGCATCTTCTCGTCGCAAATGATTTGACGTTTGTCGTTCGGGTCTTGAAGGTCGTTTGCTTTGATGTGTTCCCAGAGCTTTTTGACAACTTGAGGTCGTGAGAGCTAGAATTGTGTTAGCGTTGGCTCTGTCCCAGCTGCATCTAACTATCCAGATGGCAAGACTAGTTGCAAGACATAGACTGGACAGTCCGAATCAGGATAAAGGCGTCCAGCCCCTTCAGGCAATAATCTGATCCCGTCAAGACATGGGCTGAATAGACAAAGCTATGGCCCAAACTCGCAAGAGATTTAGGATAAAGCCCTGTGCAGTATACAAAGAAATGGTTCACGTACCTGCGTCTCGCCAACAAGTTCAGAGAGGGTTTCGCTCAAGTTGAAGGGTTTCTGGAAACCACCACCAGCCTTTCTCTTCTTGCCAACCTCACCATCGGCTGGCTCGAGGTCGCTATCATCGTCGGCTTTGACCTTCTTCGCACTTTTCTTGCGTGGCGCCGCCTTCTTCTTGGTAGGTTTTGCCTTGTCGCCCCCTCGAGTCTTGCGCCCTCTGGCCAAGCTGTTTTCTTGTGCCTGGAGTTGCGCGGCCAACTTGGCGTCCGCATCTTCAGCCGATGACGACCGCTTAACCTTCTTTCGTGAAGGCTCCGGGGTGGCGGATTGCTCGGTCTCGCCTACATCGGATGTACCGTTGGCCGCATAGTCGACAGTGGAGGGGGGTTCGATTCCGTTGTTGGCCCCGGATACGGCGTCGAACCGAGCTTCGATAAGTCGTTTGATGGCGTTCTAGCAAGTCAGCAGGCGAAAGATATAGGGCAATGCCAAATGGAGCGGCGAGGCAATGCTTGTGTTTGTCGGCATACCTTCTGCTCGCTCAGATCCTGGCCGCCGAGCTTGTTCTCTAACCCCTGCCGGATCTTCTTTCGTGAGATGGTCTCAAGATCGGACGTCTCGAGGATGTCATCAATGATAGCGGTATAGCGCTCGAGCTCTTCGGTAGTCACTTTTGTTATATGGTGTTATTCAAGGTCCAAGGTTGCGATGAAGGAGGTCTGTGCCAAGGGGTGGCAGGGCAACTCACAAGGGACGCTCATGATGATGATGAGGTTGTTGTTCGCAGCACGACCGCTCAGTTGTGTAGAGTTGTACAGGAAAAGGTCGGCAAGAAAGGCGGCTCGGTTGCAGCTACAAGACGAGAGAGGGTCCCAAACGGCGGGGGGTTATGCGCATACAAACAGCGACACCTGCAGCCGTCCGTCTGTGAAGAAGGATGATGGAATGCGATCGCGGCAATGGTGAAGAATGCGCCCTGGGTTGCCTGTATCAAAGCATGTCCCAAATTGATTGCGCGTGCGTGCTCCCGGTAATGTGAAGATTGTTTTCTTAAGCCAACGCGGTCAAATATGCGTGATGGTTGGTCGCCTGGGTCCCGCGGTCGGTCGATTGCAGTGGACGAACCGCGGCATGAAACGATGAACAGTGAAGTAAATTGATGGAGTATAGCCAAGGTAAATGTAGCCTAAAAGGAAGTAAATGGGAAACAAGGAGTTTCTAGAAAAAAGAGATATTTGGATAGAGCCTACGAAGCTATCGCGGGCTTACGTCAATTTGTTGTGTATGGAGGAAGTTAATGTTCACCCGCAACCTTGGAAGTCATGGAAAGCAAGCAAGCCACCGATCTCAGTCCGATGAGGCTGCTGAGGCTCTCGTTGCCGTGGCTGGTGACCAGGGGTTTGGCCAATGAACCTTGCGTAGCGTTAGGTCGCCAACCGAAAAGGGTAAGGTTTAAGACCTGAGACGGGAGGAAGCGTGCTTCATCCACATTGGCCCTTCCTATTGTGTTTTCATTGAAGTCACGTGGGGTATGCCTTTTGTCTTTGGTGGTGTTTCCCAGCTCTCTGGGTCCACCGTCTCGCTTCACGACTGGCTGAGGATGATGAGTTACCCAGGCCTCTAAGCGGGACTACTTGTTCTGATCAGAGTCTCTGATAACACTAGAAACGATGCTGAATGAAGGATTTCGAAAGGCTAACACATTATTTATTCTGATGGCGATGTCATTCGTCAACTCCAACCCGCCCAAGAGATGAAACCAGGCCTGAATCCAGGTCTCTTAACAAGTCGCCCCAGAGGAGTCCACCTGGTGTGTCGACTGTCCACATATCCTCATTAAAAGTCGCATCAAAACCTGCATTGTATAAAGCTTCCTCACCAACACTCATAATCTGATGACTACTCGGCTCCACCGCAGTATCCAAAGTTTCCGGGCTTTTCTGGTTACTGACTGGTGTCGTCGCGGGTGTAGTGAGACCAAGCCTTGCTCTGAATGACTCCACGAGTTCCAGACATTTGATCTTGAGACTGTTGGTCAACTGCACACCTGCCTTGGATCCAAATATCTCAAAAACCCTCGAAGCTAGTGTCAACGTCTTCCGCGCTGACGGAGACATTGGGCAGATGGGATATCCGCAAGAGAAACCAGCTAAAGCAAAAGTGGCGGTACGCTGCCAGTCAAACACTTGAAAGCACCCAGCAAGAATACCAGAATCCCTGCTGATCTGGTTTAGCATATTTGTTACCATGATCCCAGAGTTCACACAAGTGATGCAGTGGTTATCACTATTGAAAGTGCCCAATGCTGGTGTTGGTAGAAATGAGTTGAATGTTCGAGTGAGCATAATGACTAAGGAATGGTAGTCAAATTCCAGCACTAGCCGTTGTCTCTGAAGCCAAAGGGGATCGCCCTGACTGAGATCCAGCGGCGAGCGATCAACTGAGAAGGGTAAACCTTGCACCCGTGGTGTTTTGAGACTACTTGGTAGTTTCTCAACCCAGGTCTTGAGACGCTTGAGCTGCTCATAAAGATACTTGGCGCACTTCTCTCGTAATGAAGGGTGCTGATAAAAGTCGGGCTGATCAATCTCCGAAAGAACATCCTCCATAACCCTCGCAAATTCAGTATGAATCTCACGGACGACCTGAAATAGGCCTTGCCTCTCATGCTGAAACCGAAGCCAATTGATATCGGAAGACTGTGGAAGGGTGAAATTTGGACCGGCAAGTTCAGCGATACTGTCGGATTCTGGGTGTTCACGCTCATACAGACGGGGCTCTGAAATTGCGAAGGGCCGACCCAAATGCAGAGAAACCTGGGTGTCCAAGGTGACAAGGCATCTCCACAAGCGCGAGCCTGGTTTTGCGCAAATTGAACCTTCGCTATCTTGGGTCTTATCGTCGCTATCGAATTGCAGGCCAAGCGACTCTGCCGCAGCCACCGCAGATCGAATCATCACGTAGGCCGAGTTTTCTTGATTCAAAGCCAACAGGTATATGGCACTGAGGAAATAGCATTGCGTCGACTGTAAAGACGGACAATCCAAATATTGAACCAGCACCTGCTGAGCCCGCAGGTAGAAGTCGAAACCAGGCTGATCAGGTACAAAGACATTGTCACAAGTTGTGTATGAGGATCCAAACTGTATGCATAAGGCGATCACAATATCTACCAGGGGGCATGCCTGTCTTTTTGTGCTGTCAACCCAGAGCGAGTCGTATAGTTGTCGAAAAGTAGCCTCCTCGATCACTGGATAAATCGCATGATAGCCCTGCCAGTAAAGATCGAGGAGAGCGTCTTGTTGTTCACGCTGCAATCGGTCGCAATCAAGCGGAGATGAAGTAGCTGGTAACTTTTGACTTGACAGGACATTTGTATCAAAGCTCAATTTGGTGAAAGTCGATAATCGATGAATGAAATACGCCAGCGAGGATGGACCGTACTGGATGCCATTCACTCTAACCCCTTTCCACGTTAATGGTCGTTTACACACAGAACCGACATTTTGAGGCAAAGGAGATGGGCTTAGTAACTTGTTCTCAAGCTGCTGTACCTGACTTCTCAGCCGTTGAACTTCTCTACGTCCTTGTCAGCTTTGCGCCCTTCGATAGACTCAGGTCTACTCACTTTGTGGCAGCGGCAACACTCTTGAAATCATCGCGCCCTGAGTTTACGCATTCTCTATTGGCTTGTTTGCAGTTCCGACAAGGTCGGGTAGAATCGCATTTCACTCGGGTCAAGCGACACCAGTCACAGGCGCGTGAGACTTGGGCCCTCTTGGGGCGGGGCTGTGAGGTTGGTGGAGAAGGGGTTTTCCCGCTGGATAGGGAATTCGAAGTTGTTATGTCAAAAGTGGTGAACATTGAGATACTGGACGCAGTCGATATGTTCTAGCATGAGAACGTGATGACTGTAGTATGTTGGATTCTGACAGTCTGCATACCGAATTCCTGGGCCGGGCTGAGCAAGGATGAGTCAGGAATCTGGATGTTAGTGCATCCCATGAACATTTGTAATCAGCGGAAACCCGACCGGACACAGCAAGGCATAGAGCTATGGTATTAATAGCTCGAACATGAAATGTTACGGACTGGCCCGTTGCGAGATACTAAATCCCTGATTATAATGATTAAGGTCTTTGGAGTTGTCAAACGTGCGAAGAGAAGGCCAAAAATGTACATAGTCGCCTTAACAAGCATCGCATATCGCTGAAAACGGCCAGTAGCGACATGTTTACCATTCACTCTTAAGTTTCTACTGTGCGAAGAACCCGACCATTTAAATGAATTGTCTTTAATTTTCTCTACCTGCAGAAAAATGCTATCAAATTGAAAGACGACATCAAGAATTGCGAGACTTGCGAGTCAATGACAGAACAGCCAATGGCAGATCTCTATGCATGGGAGGATCACCAAATGAGGAAGTCGGAGAAAACTCCGAAAACTCCTTATGGATCGAATGTTAAAAAAGCAGCAGAAACTTGATTGAGCTTCAAGCGACGCAAACAACGGGTTGCCTGCATTTGTGCATCTATTAATCTGGATCTGAAAGGCGAGCGACATGCATCCCCCCGCTCCATAAAATGGGCTGCAGAGAAGGTGCAGATGACACTTTCCCAAACAACCTTCTTGGTTTGTTGAACCCTACCTCATGGGCAACCACCTCATGAGGAAGGAAAGAGACAGTAACATCCATGAAAGATGTCTCGTGTGAAGTACCTTAACATTTCAATCTAATGCGTTGAAAGAATTTCTCGCCTTTTCGTTCCTTGTCAATCTCTTGTTTCCTTGAAGTTTCCCTCTGAAAGGATAGTGGAAGGAGAAATCTGCAAGCATGCTACGCATTTGCTTTCTCATTTTTGCCCTGGCTGTATGTGCGGTACCTATCGAGGACACCGTAGCGCAGGCCTTGGAATTCTGCGGTGAGCCGGATAAGAGTAGCTATACACTCATCCAAAGTACGGAAAGCCCTCAAAGATGCAGTTGTGTTGATGATCTAACCTGAATTCATAGATCCTTTCCTTGGGGACTTGGACATTGGTCAACCAGGTATCACCCTTAAAACTGCTTATGGTGATGGAACTCCTCGCTGGTTCATGGTGTATCAAAATGGAATGGACGTGAAGCCGTATCGCGCGATGAAGGTATAATGCCCGCCCATGGTTTACTTACAAGGTAGGCTTTTGACTAACGGTATGCAGGTTTCTTCCAACACAACTGTATTTGTTGACTTGACAACATGGTGCCCAACATTCTCCGGAAGACTCGTCCGCGGTAACGATATCGATTTTGATGGCGGCGCACACAATCTAGGCACATGGGCAGAGGTGAACTGGCAAAGCTATCCACTGGTGTATGGTGGGGTGTCTGTCATTGAAGGTCATATACCACACCAAACCATTTATCGAGGAAGCTAACACTACGCAGGCAACGACGGGCCCATCCTCTTACAATCAGAAGACCCCAAGACCCCTTCCAGGGGCTTCACTGAAGATATTATTCCTCGAGCCCCAAAAGAATGCAGGGTGAAAAAGGACAGCGGAGGCGTGGCGCTGAAACCAACCGACAAGGATGGATACGACGAAGTAACGAGGAAGTATACGAAACGACAATTAGACAACCACAAGGTATCTATCGACAAGACCTATACTGCGACGGTCATGTCCCACAACGGAAGGTTCAAGATCGTTTTTCTCCACGGGAACCATTAGATAGAGCAGCCCTGGCATGAGTTCAGGCAGCTGTGTCGTCACTTGGGGCTTCAGGACGGAGTTATTTCTGATGGTTTAATGCGTGTCTGGGATTATATAAGACATGTTGTAATCCCTAGGCACTTCTAAAGGAGTAGTAGTCGAGATGGTTGAAGTGGGTTAACTTTACCTCATATGGTAGCTAAAAAGAGAGCACCGAGATCGATGCGATTCACCCCACATTCTGCAAAACAAGTTCGAGAAGGTTATCCGCGGGGTAGACACACTCACGATGATAACGTTCTAGACTTATCAAACAAGGTTTAGTAATTGAAGCACCGGCCCGGTTGAGGATGGTTATCTGGTAGAGAATAATTAACAAATATTTTGACTGGACGAAACTTACATAGCCAATTGTTTTCCCTATAAGCACATTTCTAGGCAGGATGGCTTACTACGAGACCATCCTACGATCAAATAGAGCAGCCACGAACTTGGACCTTTTTTCTTGCAGCGAAGTCAATGTTATCACGAACGACAAAGGATCGTCATGAAAGTGGAGTATCGGGGAAATAGCACTGAACAAAAAATGTCTTTTAATCTTCATTGATTCAGCGTTCTCTTGGCATTATTGCAATGAGTCACATAGAGCCCACCCCCTTAGTCAATGGAGTACCCAACTCATCGACCCTTCCATCAGCTCATTTCATGATCTCAGATAAGTAATTACACTGCTTCCCCATCGTACCGCGCTCTTGTAAGTCCACATGCCGGGAGCATTGCCCTTGGCGAGTCCCTCAATAGCATCGGCAAAAGCAGGCCCGAGACTCTCGTCCTTGATCTGACGAACAGGGTAGAGATAAGTCTTGAAAGAGAAAAGGATGGCTCGTGTCTTGGGCAGACGAGTCAAGGTTTGGAGCTCTATGCGAAGGAAAGTCTGTGTGCATGTGTTAGTGAGAAAATATAGTCATGGAACGGCATCCTACCTTCTCAATATCGACATCTTCATCATTTTCGTACTTGTCATCACCAGTTATGTGGTTGCCCTGGCAGTTGAACAGCTCTGTATGAGTCTGGACGGACCACTGCAGCCTGTCAGTATCAATTCGGCATGTTGGTTTCGGAGACTCCTACGTTTGTTCGTTTGACACTCTTTCCTACTTCCAGCTTTGAGAAGAACTTCTCCATACTGGAACCGATCTTCTCATATGACGGCACAGGTGCATGGATCTCCACAAGTGTTTTACCAAGCTTAGACGAGGGATCGAAGCCCGATGGAAAGCAACACATGAATGCAACCGAGCGGTGGCCTTCTGGAGTCTCCTGCAACAAGAAGATATCTTCTTCGACAGTCTCACCGAGTACGCGCAGCGCCGCATCCATGTTGCCTTCGGGCAGTGTGGGAAAGGACATTCCCGTAGCGAGATTCTCGCACATGGAGTTGTCTTTTGAGAGTTTGAAAATAGTCGGGAAGCGCTTGGGGAGCTGTTCAGATAGGAGATAAGTGTAAAGCTCACGCACAGCGGCGTCACCTTCGGGAGTGCAGCCATGAACGGTAGAGCCATGAGTGGCAATAATACTTCGTCGATGAGTAACGCGGTCGAGGTAATCCTCGTCAATTGTGATGAGTTCTGATGGCGTATCTGCACGAATGGCTACCAAGACAGTCAGAAAGAAAGGATGATATTGTCCGGTGAAAAGACCATACCCATCGTTATGTGATATGTTGGCTTGAATGGCCGTAACTGACGCCTGGGTGCAGTCTTCCAGTCAAAGTCGTGTAGAGGTTCAATGGCTAGCACTTTTTCAGGCGGTACCATCTCAGCCTTGGCAGCTTGCAAGTGCTGTCTGCGATGGCGCATCCATCTCCTTGCCTATTGTTTTGTTGGTCAACTACGAAAGTTCATGATGTAAGTTAGTCAAAGTGGGTTAAACTCACAGTGGTGGTGACGACCCAGATTGATAACAAAACAGCGGCGGGGAGAAAGAGTAGCTTTGCAAAAGGCTGCAGAGAGCCATTGAGCTGATACAAGGAAGTCATCTTTGGGACTGAGGTGAAATTGAGTGAGAGCTGGTGTTATCAAAGATCTTGACGGAAACCAAGACCCTTTTTATCTTGTTCCTAACGCCCTTTGTATAGTCAGTCACTAAATATTTGGAGTCTATTGTTCTCCGCACGCCGATACCGCGTGGAGCTCTAGCCTGATAAACTCTCAGTCATTAGCTCTCTGTGATGGAGGGTGTGGTACCTTTTGGGGTAGAGATCAGAAGACCCCTCTTGTTCTCATATTAATGCCGGGATAAGGAAAGGCTCATTAGCATTATTATCTACAAAACCAGTCTATCTATCCGTCCCATATGTCATCTGGTATCATTCGTCGTATATACAAATCCGGCCCGACCGGGAACACCATTATGTCTAGTCCAATCTCGTGTCTTATCATAATTCCCACAACAGTTCTATCACTTCATCCTTCATCTCTTCGATCTTGGGTGGCGTCTTCTTGGGGCCTTTAGATTTCTCGTCCGGGCCGGGGATATCATCCTCGAGACGGTGAATGTAAATTTGCCGGATATTCTTGCCAACCACTTCTGTATCGACTAGATGATAGCTCTTCTTCAGGCGTCGATCCATCTTCGATCTCATTGGGCTCAGACTCCAGTCGAAACCTTCAGCGCCCTCCCAGCTTCCTTCCATCTTGTTTAAGTCCACACTTTCCAAGCCTGCAGAGTATTGGACTATGCTGTATCCGTTTGTCAAAACAGTGTCGGAGCCAAAAGCGAAGCGTTGCAGGAAACAACTCCCACAAAATTCGGAGATCTTGACCATCTTGTCAACAGGGGCCTGGTGCCACGACTTCCAGTGATGCAAAGTCATTGGCAGACGACCGGACTCATAGAAACCGCTCATGTCTCCACCCATATCCAACTGGTGAAGGCCTTTTACAACAGTGAGCTTTGTCTTGGTCTTGCTGTAGATACATTGCTTAAGAAGACCATCGCCTTGAGGCACATGATCGACTTTGAGGCATTCCTCCAGATGAGGGTCAAGCTCGCGAAGAAGGGCTGGGCTGAGGAAGATTCCTGCTCCTCCAAAACCCATGTAGCCATGGTGCTTGACTGCATCGTAGTTCTCCGACAACCCACCCACGTATGCTGGAAGCTTGTGGTCGTATTTGCCTAGAATCTTGCTCATAGGATAAAGGGAAGGAAAGAAGGTATCATCGTCGACAATGGCAGTCCACTGCGTCTTTGGGGTAACATGCGCAAGAAGGTCGCGGACGATTGCAAAGTGCTGCTCGTTAGAGGTGATGGCCTTGTTCCATGGATCCTTGATGCTGAGTTCAATCCCGCGCTGACGGAAATGCTCAGTGACTTGTTTGTACTTGGACTCGTCGCCGGGATCGGTAATAACCGCAAGTAATTGCGCATGTGTATTCCCGAGCCAACTCTCAAACTGAGACATGGATTCGTTCAATCGATCAAGACTTGTTGCAACACCAAACAAGAATCCAGAGTAGTCCTGCTGAGGGTACGGTGGAGGTACCTTGAGAGTGACTGGTTCGCAAGTTGATTCGGTCCATCCTTCACAAGCCTGGTCAAGTTGAATGATTTGGCCGCTCTTGATCAAGGCATCCGGGTTCTGCGATACAACTTGGCTATCAAGCTTCTTGTCTACGACAGGGCGGATGCAGCGCTTCTGGTATATAATGTCTCTCGTTAGGCCGTACGAGGGGCGTCGTAGATGATCGAGAGCTGGGTCACATGGTGGTGTATGATAAAAGTCTGGGCGATCGGGTTGTGGGGGTTCTTCGAAACTGAACGGTAATGACAAAAGACCTGCGTAGTTGAGGACGAGAACAGTTATAACGACGAAGGCGAGAGCAGCGCTTCTGCGCCGACCGGAGCGATTTCGAGAAATCATGTCTGATGTCACAAATATCGCAATCTATGACCGAGAAAAATGATATGACGTCGTCAGTAGCATCGATATTCGTCTTCGCAAGGTAGGTCGCGGAGTGCTCGTTCGGTGGCTTGTACTGAAGAAACTTGTCTCAAAGTATTGTCGCTGTCTCATGTGTGTGAAGGATGAGAACCAAGTTTTGTCGATCAGAAGTTGTTGCAATCAGGTGCAGCTAAAGAATTTAGACAACGCTTGGCGCAAATTAGGATAGCAAGTATTGACGATGGTAGGTATATGTGCGACAGAAAGAAAGTACGGATATACGGATAAAATATATAGAAAAACTGTAATATACACTCTTGAAATCGAAGAGTATGAGATGGCGACGCAGACGCAACACAAACAAAAGCAAAGAAGATGCGATTGAATGGGGGGATGCAGATCCGAGATAACGAAATCTTGGGAGATCAAAATGTTAGGGGTTGCCCACTAAATTTAGACATGTGGGGCACATAATTACAGGAGAGTCCAACTGCCAACAGAGTCTCGCGAGTGAGTTGACCCCTGTTCACTTTTAAATAGTCATGAGATTGTTGCCTTCAACAGTTCACGGGCAAGATACGGAGTACTCAAGAAACAAAAGAGAAAGTTCTTCAGCGCTCTACAGTGCTACTGTCTCGCTGGTCAAATTCACCAGCTATATGCTATTGCCATCCTGGTCTTGCGCTATAGAAACCCAACTCTTGTTTGACACGCCCGATACTGACTCAGGCATTACCGAAAGAGACATTCTTTTCGGAACTATCTACGATGAAGACGTTGATATATCACGCCATTGTCTTGAGAAAGAGATGGGAGACAAAATGCTGCCTCACCAACAACAAATGAAGGGTGTTCGCATCAGGCACCACTGCGACGGCTTACTCCTACGGACTTCGAGGATGAAATACTTCCCAGCAACATAATTGGCTCAACGCTGACCATCCTCGCAAAGGAACATGCAGAATGCGGCTGAGCCTTTACAGATGCGATGTGATCGCTGCCAAGTAGGCTGAGCGATCTGCGATTTAAATAGGCTGCCCAGGCCTCAAATTCATCGATACATCACGTTCCAACTTATTGAAGCAACATGGATGGCCTCTCGGCTACTGCGAGTATAATCGCAGTAGTGCAACTCACGGCTGAGGTTACGAAATACATCATCGGCGTCGCTGGGGCCTCAAAGGATCGACAGCGACTGCTTGACGAAATCTTAGCCTGCGAGGCTCTCCTCATGCGACTCCGCGACTATTCCAAAGGAACTGATAGACCCGAGATTAATGATTGGGACGCTAACCAGACCAAGACTGATAGTGTCCAGACGTGGTCGGTCAAGGTCAAGGCCTTGGAGAGTGACAATGCACCTTTGTATCGCTTGTATAAGATTCTCGATGCTGTCAAAACAAAACTGCAACCAGGTCACAGGAGCGGGATCCAAAAAGTTAAGGCCGCCTTGAAATGGCCATTCGACGAGAAGGAAGTGGCAAAGCTCGTCGATGCATTTCAGCGCGAAAGATCACTTTTACATTTTGCCATGACACACGAAAGCACGTAGGTGTCATTCCATCTATTACTGGTATCAATGACTTACATCTACACAGACAGCTGGTGAAACATATCAAGGCAACCTCAGACGACAATAGCAGACAATTGACCGATTTGGTCAGACTTATCAAGAACAAATCGGCTGAGGATGAGGATCGAGTCGCACGACTTGATCGTATCCTGACCGGCATACAGCTGTCCAACCTTAACATAGCAGAAGGGATCGGGCATCTGCAAAACAGTCAGATGAGCGCTCACCAGAAAGAAGTCCTTGACTGGATATCACCCGTGGACTATGCTCCCCAACAAAGCGATATTTTCAGCCGGCGAGAGCCAGGAACTGGTGAATGGCTGCTGGAATCAGACGAGTACAATACCTGGGTGAAAGGTGACAAACGGACATTGTTCTGCCCTGGTATTCCAGGTGCTGGCAAAACGATCATGGCATCCATCGTGGTCAATTCATTACTCGAATCCTTCCATTCCGAAAGTAACATTGGAGTTGCATACATCTACTGTAACTTCCGTCGGCGTCACGAACAGAAAGCCAGTGACCTCATTGCGAATCTTTTGAAGCAGCTGAGTGAGAACCAGCCTTCTCTGTTTAAGCCTGTAGAGGAGCTATACAACAAGCGCAAGGCATCTCGTACGCGCCCATCGCTACAGGAACTTGGCCGTGTCCTGCAAGAGGTTGCCGCCACATATTCTCGCGTGTATATCGTCCTCGACGCTCTGGACGAATGCGAGACCACCGACGGTACACTACCCAATTTCATCCAGCAAGTACTTGACCTGCAGAGTGCCACAAGCACAAATATCCTAGCAACCTCTAGGTATATACCAGAGATCAAGGAGAAGTTCAGGAAAGCCGTCTCTCTTAAGATCCGCGCCAGTGAGCCGGATGTAAGAAGATACCTGACTGGTCGAATGACTCAACTCCCAGTTTTTGTTCAGAACAAGCCGGAGCTTCAAGAGGAAATCAAGACAAGAATACTGGAATCAGTCCAGGGGATGTAAGGCGGCACCTCCCTGGAACAAGCATCAATGCTAATCTTAAGTTAGGTTTCTTCTTGCCCAACTACACCTTGATTCTCTTGTCGGCAAGAGATCACCGAAAGCTGTACGAACTATTCTCAAAGCTTTGCCAAGCAACTCAAGCACGTCGAAAGCCTACGACAAAGCGTATGGCGATGCTATGAAACGAATAGAAGACCAGTTAACGGATCAAGCGATATTGGCCAAAGAAGCACTCATGTGGATCTCATGCGCCAGACGATTGCTCAGTCCCGTGGAACTTCAACACGCCCTTGGCATCGAAATAGACTCCACAGATTTTGATGAGGAAAATCTTAGCGAGATCCCCGACATCGTTTCTGCTTGCGCTGGGCTGGTGACCGTTGACGAACAGAGCAACACTGTGCGACTAGCACATTTCACAACACAGGAATATTTCGAGCGAACACAGAACCAGTGGTTCCCAAATGCTGCTCAAGAAATAGCCGTTAAAACCCTGACATATCTATCTTACGATCTTATTGTTGATCAAGTCAGGACTGCTCGAAGTCCAAAACCTGACATTACGGTACAAAAGGCTGCAGAAAAGTCAGTCCCTGTTATTGATCAATCGAAAGAGGAAAAGCCAGGATCGCCGAGTCCCGGTCTTGGTCGATCGAAAAGCCAAGATTGGAAGATCAAAAATGAAGTTACGGAGAGCGACGAAGATTATGATGTTAAGAAGATGCTCCGAGATTATCCACTGTGTCGATATGCATCATGCCATTGGGGTTACCACGCTCGCAACGTCTCGGAAATGCCTGATATTGTGAAGAACTTTTTATCATCAGAGAAACTTGTCAAGGTGACTGAGCGTCTGAGATATGCTGGTGGATTCAATCCTGGGACCACTGGCCTTCACGAGGCGGCGTACTTTGGGTTCGAAGAGGCCGCAGAATGGATGTTGCAGAGATGCTCGATCGACGCACTTGATTCTTACAATGTATCGATTCTGGAGATGGCATGTGGCCTTGGCCACCTTTCGCTCACCGAAACACTTCTCAAGAAGGGGGCAAATCTACGCGGGACGCCAATTACATATGCAGCTCGGCGAGGGCAGGATGCTATCGTAACATATCTATTCCAATATGGCGCGCCACTGGAACCAGGCGCACTAGAGGCAGGTTTCAGACATTTCAAGGATTCCAAGATATCAGTCGACAAGGTGCCCATGTTTCAGACGCTGTTGGAACACGGCGCTGATCCCAACATATTGATTGACGAAACGTCGCGACCTCTGCATCATGCCACCTCGGATAGGGTCGAGCCTCTCGTCCGAATTCTCCTCGACCACGCGGCTGATGTGAACGGACGAGACAAGGAAGGTCGAACTGCACTACACTTGGCGGTCGACTCCGAAATGGAGTCGTTAGTACGACTCCTCGTGGACCGCGGAGCCGAAGTCAACGCGCAAGATGATCAAGGTCACACGCCACTTTATCATACCGCAGGGCGTGATATCGATAACATCGTGAAATTGCTGATCGACCACGGTGCCAATGCTATCCTGCAAGATAAGCATGGACTTTCAGTGCCCCATCTAGCTATGGCCTCTTCGTTTGAGTGTCTCGTCCAGAGTTTTATTGGTCGCGGAGAAAGCACAAATGCCCACTGTGCAACTCACAAAACCCACTCGACGGCGGTCGCTAGTAATTCTCTGAAGCCCGCGATGCTTGAAGATGAGCCGCAGATGGTTTTTGAGGAATACCCCTTGATCGCCATACATGAGTTGGCGCTTTTTAGGTCTTTGGTTTCTTCAACCTGGCCATCACGCCGACCTCCAGGTATCGCACATATGGAAGAGCAACTGGGCACGATGCAAATATGAATGGAATGGGAGTATGAGCCACTCATCTGCTCATTCCTCAGTCGCATGAGTGAGAAGCGTGTCATAACAGATAACTTCGATGCATCGCTATACGATCAAGCCCTAGTAGGCGCCAGGCCTTTTGTTCAGGCAACGATGTCCGAGGTCAAGGTCAATATACGAGATTCACAGGGTTACTCGTCAATTTGCATGAAGAACATGCACGAGGCAACACGCACTCTACGGATGTATTCACAGCAGCTCTCTGCTATCGAATTTCAAAGAGAAATGGCACTCGCTCTTCTCGCCGACTGTGCAGAACTAGCAGAGATGCTATGGGAAAACAATGCGGCTATAAAAGAATTTGATCGAACTCGATACGGCGAGCTTATGCTAGCAGCTCGAAAGGGCCAAGACTACATTGACCAGAAACTGCATGAAAGCAGTGCCGCCGACACGACATTGGACACTGGCAGTGGCGAAACCATGACTTTTATCATTCATCCCACTAAAGTAAGATTGCGGGAGCTACGGCAGAGGTTTCACATTGACCTTACACCGGAGCCTGAAGAATCAAGCCCATCTGGCCCCCAGCCGAAGCTCGTAGTCAACCTCCAACTGATGGAAGCCAGCCATGCATTGGTCAGTGCAGTGACATGAGAGGTGGTGTCGAAAGGGTTAAATTCCTTCGAGTGCATCGATCTATTCTGGTGTGCGTTGACAGTCGACAACGCCTAACTCCACACTACCTGGGTCCACCCCTTGACGTTGGATTCCCAGCTTTGGACGAGTTTCTTCGTCGCTGCCTCTCCGACGATGCCCAAAATGTTACCTGCGTCTTCGAAAATCCACGCTCTTACCGCGGGCTCAAAGTCTCTCCCATATACTTGTTCTTTCATCTTCGCCACGGTGGCCTTGCCCTCCTTGAGTGTAGCATCGGATACCGTCACAAGCTCCCTGATCTGTGCCATGACCTCTTTTGGAAGGTTACTCTTCCCAGAGCGATCACGCTCCTTTTCGCGATCATTGAAGGCGATAACCCATTGGGCCGAGGCTTTAATAGCGGCGGAAGTGTCGCGGAGGATGGCGAGAGAATGAAGCGTGCTCAGAGTTGTAACTTGCTCTGAGGCATTTGCGAGAGGCAGAAGCTCTAGCTTGAGAGTGTCTATGGCAATTTTCAGAGTGTCCATAATCTGGAAAAATTCCTCGGGGATGGGTTTGGCCCTATTGATACCGGTTGCGAAAGGAATGAGAGTGCTGAGGAGGCTGATGACCTCAAAGTACGTTGCCTCCTGTGGAGTGAAGTCACCTCTGGGGCCGTTAGAGAACTTGATAAAAGAATTGCTAAGTTGGCTGAGTGATTCGAGGACGAAGATTTGGTCTGGAATGGCGGCTGTCGCAGAAGCCTTGTAAATGGGAGGAGGCTTGTAACCCAAGAGTTCATGGAATGCTTCAGAGAGGAGGGAAAGATGAGCGCGACGATTCTATATATGTTAGTTTTGCTTCACAGGGAGGGGAAGACATACTGTTGGCGGTGGTCCAATTCGCAAACGGGAGTACACAGGTGGTTGAGAACTGCAGTCCCATGACGGGAAAGATCCATAGTCTACGGTCTCAACCAATTTCATATCGTCGGCCACTTCGGCTTCTTTCGTTAGTACTTGTCAAGAGTGGTGAACGGCTGAAAGACTCACTGAATCGGGGATCGGTCCACACCTCTGAGAAGCTTTCTCCCATAATGCGATCGGTTCTAGTCTCTTCTACCAGACTCATCGCTCGTGTGCAGCTCCACCGCAGGTTTTCCATGTACTCGGGGATATCCATTGCGCTACTATAACTTCCCGAGTGGAAAGCATCCATAAGCCGCCGGGGCATTCTAAGTTTCAGTGACGCGGCGAAGTGAGAGCTCAGCAAGTCCAGAAGTTCACAATGGCCCGATGATGAGATAAGAGCAGGTGAAATCGTCGAGAGGCGGTCGTAAAAAATGGGAGCGAGTGAGTCCATGATGGTGCGTTTGACGCCCAGTGTATTCCAGATTTCACGGGCACGAGACGACGAGCCAACTCGAAGATGCAGTTGTACTAGAAGTAGGGAGATGATGCTGTGTTTCGGTGTCAAAGTGAGCTGGTGTTCGAGAAACAGTAGGGCTCGCAGCAGGGGGGCGTAAGAGACAGGAATGTTCGAGGTATCGGTCGACGGAGGAAATGCAGTTTGGATTATGCAAAGACCGATAATGACAGCCAGTTCCGGTCTGATCTCAGCCTCGATAGCAGAGCTTTTTGAAGTCAAGTCAGATAGCGACTGGTGAGCCTTGAGTGCAGCCTCGGCGATGGTTGAGAAAGCAGGCCCGGGTGAGCTGGCATCAACTTCAACACCAGAGACAAGACATTTGCGGCGAGGCTTTTTGCCAGGTACTGTGTCGTACATACAGGGGCATGTGGCTGCAAAGTACTTTAGCTTGAAGGAAAGGTTGACTATTCTAGCCGACTGAATCTCGTCCTCTGCAGCCCGAGCCAACTTTGGAACGAACTCGTATACCATGTACGTTAATCCGACTGGATTGAGTCTCTCTGCAAAGGCTTTGATGTCATCAAAGCACGCAGCATTCGTTCCTTGGCTTTTCACGTAGCTGATCAGTTCCTTGAGTCGAAATGATGCAGGCTCGTTCTCGATAACATCGTCCTCGTCATTCGACGCAAGATTGAAGGCGGCCGAGACACGCGCCAATAGAATAGTGCGCTTGTGGATGGGTCGCAGATTTGGCGACTTGATGAACTTCAATAGGAGTTGTTGGACAGTTTCTTCAATGCTGGATATTGTCAGTCGGGGCTTCTTCTGCTGTTGAGCTCGCACATACTCTGGCTTGGTATTCTTGATCTCGGTGGCGGCTTCAATGAAATGCCGCCAGACTTTCCAGTCTACCGCCATGAGACTTGGTTGACCGTTTTCGCCTTCGATTGATAAACAGTCCCTGCACAACTCGAAAATAGCTTCGAACTGCTGTTCTTGTTGGTAGCGAGAAATGGTGCGCAGCATCAACTCCTTCCTGCCCTTTCGGAACTGAACAAGAGGACTGAAGACGGGACTTGAGACGAGTTTTGCCAAGTCATCCTTGGAACCATGCTTTTCAGTTACATCGTACAACAGCAGGATCTCTTCTTCTGTTTGGATACCTCGTGGCTGTGGTTTGACGTCTTCGCCTCCAGCAGTCGCAGTCTAGGATTGTGAGTTTAGGGGCTAATTATTAACGAAAGGGGTAATACCTCTTCAGCCAATTGTGCAGCACGTTGAATCTGTTTCAGTGCGAGCAACCCATATAGCGTCTTTTTCTCTGGAGGTAGTTGAGGGCTAGTCTGGCGGGAATTAGTGAGGAATCAAACATAAGATTGCTGCACTAACCGCCAATAAATGTGTGATCACGATGTTGGAAAAAATCAAGGTCCGATCTTGAGGAAATGTCCTGCCTACTGTCGCGGCAATCTGGGAATATGTTAATGGTAACTCGTGTCAGTAACAGGTTCCCGTACCTGTTGCGCGCTGACAAGATCCCAGTGCAATAAGCATGTCTCCAAGCAGCGGCTGGCGCTGAGGGTATCCTTGGGTGCAGCCTTCACGAGACGTGCCCTCAATGGTCCAAGTGTCTTGGGAAAATCTTCTTCGTGCATCAGGCCATGGCTGGCCCATTCAAGGAGATCTATGGCGTCGACATCTTTGACAACGGTTCCTTCTCTGACATACTTGTCAACAGCGGTTATGGCCGCGAACTTGGAAACGGGGTCATCCAGTTGGCTTTCAGCACATATTTTCATAATCTATTCATATGGGTCAGTCTACGGATGGCCCAAGTACAGCTCCCATCAAATCGCACCTCATAATATTGGTCGTTGGAAGTTCGGGCCCTCTTCTCTGCAAGACGGACCACAGCAGCCCAGTTGCCATCGCTAAAGGCAGACTGCAGCTGGAGGTCGACGCCGTTCTTGAGATTGGGTCTCTGTTGGCGATTCATGAGTGTCGAGCTTCACGACGCTTTTCCCGTCCCAACTGACTAAAATCGACTTGGTTTATTGAGAGTGAGGTGCGTGAGAGTTTGGAGGGGCTCAAATTGAAGTGGTAGAGTGGGATGCTACAGGAAGGTGGGAGGGGCGGTGGGTATGTGGCGGTGCGGCTTGCGCCACATCACTGCCAACTGTGTCGCCCGTTCTCCAAGGCTTTGGCTCTGTTACAACACCAACAGAAATAACACCGCGTGTTTCCAGAACTCAAGCATTATTTTCAGGTGTCCTCTCAATGTCACGACGCTAACATGTGCCAGTATAATCCGTGGTTTTATTGCCAGCTTAATCATCAACATCTCTCAGTCATGGTTCTCTGTTCTCTCCAGGCATCTTCAATCCGCACCCTAGGAAGTTGTGAGCCACCGCATGAGACTGAGTAGTTTAAGGCAGTGCACTGCAGATATGGACTTCTATCTACAGTAGAGTTACATTCTCCAAACGATGATAATTGAGATGTAAAGATTGGAGGTCTTCCGCAATGTGACCGCGGCGACAATTTGCCAATCTCCACTCAGCCAGTGACCATGCCCTTATACAGATTGACACGCCCAATGCTCAATTGAGAGTTCAAGGACAACAAGAATTATTCATCTGAGGAAGATGCAGCACAGCGACCAAAGAAGGGCAGGGGAAAACAGAGGAGATGCAGGTCTTCGTCCGATGACTGAAACTTTCATCATACCCGAGGCACTTGAGATCTGGCTTCTCTTCAGCAACCTCGGAACCATGCAAACACCTCCCGAATGGGAATTTCATCGCAATACCGGAAAGCCCGCTACCCTTTGTAGAACTTCAAGGCGGTTCGCGAAGTAGTATATCGGCGACCAAGGGTGTCATAGGCGAATAATCACGTCGATGACCGAGCCTAGGCATTACCACCGCATGCTATCGAATTACAACAATGAAGCGATGCTCGAAATAGCCCACGATCACGACGGTTCTGCCGAGTATCATTTATCATCACCTGGTTTCACCCGTATTACTGACTATACAGAATAGGTCATCAGAGACACTTGTGCGATCATGTGGAAGAATCTTGCCAACCTCAGTCATGCTCTCGGGACACACAAGCACAGTAAACCCGCTTCAGCCTTGATGGTACAACCCATCTGCGAGCCTCATTTTGTGGTTGGTGTTGAAATGCGGTTCGATAGAAATGTTCTCATGTTTAGAGAAATATAAATGCATTGGCAATCTTTCGGACAATTGAGCAAGAACACATTTTCCTTCTTGTCCAATGAACATAGGAGCCCAGCCAGAAAATGAGTCTTTTGAGATGGCGGACCGACCAGTATCACCTCTCAGCGTAGTCACAGAAGAAGATGACGCTGAATCTGTCGACACCAGTACATTAGGAACTCCCAAGCCCGAAGATACTCAACACGGCACTCAATCGGACAACGACGGCTTGCTAGCACCAAGTCGAGAGGATGAGATTACAGAGGAAGCCACATCAGTACACGCGAACTGTCCCCTCAAAAGACATGTCCTATACTCTCTTAGAACAATTGCGTTCATTGGCTCAGCTTCTCTCATCTGCAGTTGCTGGCTCATCGCATATATCCAAGTCAAGACAGACAGAAACTACATAGCAGCCGTCATTGTTGGAGGCAAGCTCATCGACGCGGCTTTCTCCATTCTGGTAGCTCCAGCCGTCGTCGCAGTCGCCAATTGGCATATGTTCAAACTTGCTCGTCTTTCCGCTGTAAACGAGCATAGCGGAAGAAACTCAGCTGTGAGCATGAAGGTCCTCGTTGAAGTCGCCAGCACAGACTGGGGGTCCTTTAGTCCACTTAAGTTCTGGACTTTCGTCCGTTCAAGAAGGCCTCGTGTGATCTGCTTGGGAATAATCGCTGTTCTCTCAGCTTTGAGTTTCTCGTTGCTTGGTAATGCTGTGGCATATCAACAGGCCGGAGTGGATACATCTACGCAGGTGCTTGAATATCTGTATGATACATATTCGGTGCTGCCAGGAGGCTCACACCCAATCCCACTGGACGACCAGTCAATCCAGCAACAGGTTTCGGCAAGACTTCAGGATAGGTTTTCACGCCTACAGCAAGGGATGCTCAAGTCATCTACAACAGGACTGGTGAGCGTCAATGTCTCGGACAAATCACGTTCATCGCTTTCTCCTGCCGTCATGCAACTATTTCACGCTCCAGTCTATCGACTGAAGATGTCTTGCAGTCCCTCCCATCTTCAAGATGTAGCCATGGTGGTGCCAGACAAGCGTAATCCACATCTCAGGTTTGTCCTTGAGGAAGCAGCTTCAATCTTCGGTTCAGAGTCAACCACATACGAAGCACCGTTCGGCACGAACGAATCTAATATATCAAAGACGGCACTGGATGAAGCCAAAGCCAAATACCCAGGGACCACATACCCGCTCATTGCCTTCAACGAGACCGCTCTTTGGATCGGGGTTATGGATTCTGGGCTCGATGGTGGTCCAGTGGTTACCACAGAGCGATGGGGTAGCTTGATACCTTTCACCAAAGGTTGCCCCAGCACTGAGCAGCCAGACGGTCGTCAAACAATCCCGAGTCTGACATTTTCAGGCTTAACATGCCGTTTAAACAGGTCTACTGGATGGGCTGATGTTACAGTCAACGGGAGTGACTGGTCGATGATTGAGAACACTTTTATCGACGAGAAGCCTGATACAGGGCACGATATTCCGGTGCTGAGCTGGACATCAAGTCTCGATACATTTGACGATGGCCGTGATGGGAGACCGCCCGGGCTCGGCGGACACTTGCTTCGAGCGGCACTCGGAGTGGTGACTGAAGGAAGTCGAAGGAGCTGGGATCTGGAAACCCTTGCTGACGCCTTCCTATGGTATGAAGTAGAGGCCCGCCGAGTACTCCTTGACAATGACCAAACGGTAAGAGCTGAGAGATATCAAGTCCAGTCCAACATCGATGAATATGCAATGACATTTGTTCCATGGATTCTCATGTTCGGACTTTGGACACTGGGAGCCGCATGCGCGTTGACGGTTGGGCTCACCCTCGATTCTTGGATGGTATACTCTCTTAGAAGTGGGAGAATGCTGGATTCAATCCGATTGACAGCTGATGTTGGAGTGGCTTTGGACAAGCAGGTGTTTGAAGAGTGCTCAACATGGCACGCCACAAGACTGAACAAGTACGCCGATAAGGCTCGGTTTCAGTACGAGCCCGACGCCCGGTTGGATAGTGCAACTGGTCTCTATACTCCGGGGATTCGCCTTCGACAAATCTCACGACCTCATAACTGACAATTGTCACGGATTGGGGGGGGGACTGATAGAATGACGGGTAGACTTTTTGGTACATTGAGTGTTCACGTAGTTCTCAAATTGAACAGCCATGCATTTTGTGTAGCTATTTTTCATTTACTCCTCGGTTGCAAAGCCATCATCCAACTACCTACCATATGGTGACAGATCCGTACAAGCTTCATCAATCTCAGAACACCACGTATCCAGCCCGTGTAAGACCAGGTGTTGATCCTGTCATAAACAGTGAAACCTGGCAAGCAGCCATTGGGACGTCTTTGTATCTCAACAGTAGCTGTGTTCCCATCGGTGTGGAAAAGCGGTGAAAGCATGAGATACCTTGGAATACAAAGATATGGATCAGAAGGTCATTGCCCTACCAAATGACGAAGATGCCGTGATCAAAAATGAGAGTTGCAGCCCGTCAGCCGAGATAGACTAGAATTTTCTCAAAGATACTTGCACCGGGAGGAGACCAAACTTTTCGCCTAATAAATATAGCCAAAATTTTGCACCGCGATTCCGTATTGTACAGTATATAAACTCCTTTAATGCTACAATGGTACCTCTTATCGTCAGTCATGATGCCGAGCCAGGCTGGGAACTAGCAGGTCGACGCAGGCTGCTGAGTGAACATCCCCATTAGAACCAGCCGCGGCCTTCCTTTTTCCGTTTGTCGGTCTATGGGAATGATGAGTCTCGGATATTCTCTTCAGCTGTAGTATCGTGTATATATAACGTACCCATGCTTGTTTGCAATCGCGATATGCCCTGCTCGAGCGTCAGCACCCTGCCCCGATTGCTCGACCCCGAGGAACATACTGGAAATACTCTCCACACATATTCTTATCGCCTCCGTTTCTGAACAAACATCTATAGCTCCTTTGTGCAGCCTCTTGGCACGGGTCGTAGAACTCGCTCTTCGATTTCCTACGCCTCGTCAGTGTCGCGATCGTTAACGGGTGGGGTTGTCGCTGACGTTTCGAACTTCCGGCGTTTGTCTTCGTTCCATGGTTGGGTATCGGTATCGCTTGACTTCGGGGGCTCCGTGGCCTCGGCTGTGTCTTTCGGTGAAGAGGACATGGCTGCGACGTTTGGGTTTAAAAGATGGTGTCTTGGAAATCGCGGGATGGTTGAGATGATTCAAGCCGACAAAGTTAAGGCGGGGCCTAAGGTTCCTAAAGCGGTTAGTGGGGATCGCCAATACGTTCAAAACGGATTCGAAGAGAGTTTACAAAACCCGAATCTCGTAAATGCCAATTGTTCAACAATGTTACAAGAAGGAAATTGAAGATCTAGCCGCCTTCAGTATCGCAGTTACAGAAGACAATTAAATCAGCAAACACGTCGTTGTGTAGGTATGCCTGGATGTTGTTTCACTGTCTCGTGATGTCATATTTATGGATCGCTTAGACTACCCTGAAGCATGCTTATTATTGAGCTGCTCACAGAGATCATTCCTCTTCCACGAATTTCATGTTACAAAAAGGTTAATGTCTAGGTTTCAAAAGACTGCAACGAAGACTGTATCGAACTTTGAGCCTGAGAAGAGATTTCGTTATGGATCAACAGACCAAAGATCGTCGCGATACAGAGTAGTGAAGGAAATGTCCACCGCATTATTATCAAGTAAGGCACTCACAGTTTGGAGTAAAAAAGCGCTAGGTAGGCATCGTCAAAGTCTTGCACACAAGAATTCACAAACTCTGTTCTGCGGGCAAATTGAAGCAGGGATTTGCATTATATATACTCAAGGCTGTAGGCGCCGTTTGAAACGAGATCTACCAGAAGCCATCGTCACACCAGGCTTTCCCATTCCGTTTCGTGCTCTCTATGAGTCCGTCCCTCGCCTTTTGTATCTTCCTCGTCGTCTCTTGACTGCAGCATAGTCCCACGTCGAATTCTTTTAGATCATTGTCACCCATGGTACCCAATGCAGCTAAACCGAGATACGAGTGGTACATATCCGGAGGCCCTCCAACGGACTTGGAGAAGCCGCCAATGCGATGCTGTGTGATATCAAGAAGATATCGTCGCGAAGGAACGACGTTGATGATGTTAGAATTCCCCAGCATCTGAAAGATGAGTAAGTCTTGTGCTCGGTTCAAGGAGACATGGGAAACTTACTGCAAGCGTACCGCCAACCCACCAACAGTAGCACGTATCGGCCTTTTTGTTCCATCGACCGTTGAATCCGATGTGACCAAGATCGAGCTCACCGGCCTTTGACTCGAGGAAGTTTTCCTCAGCTTCATCCTCTTCCTCTTCCTTGGCGAGGTAAGCGAAGGGGCGAGAGGCGAGAAAGTGTACGAGTCCCTCACGATTCGGGACACCCCTTTTCAGTGCCTCTTCGGGAGGATGCGGTATTGTCGAGTCTAGTGGCCTGTCTAAGAGTGACAGCGCACCTATCGCGCAGTATGCATATCCAGCTAGATAGGTGAGTTATGCGAGTATACAATGAGTCAAGGGACCATACCATGGGATTCGTGCTGCGACGATTCTGCCACTCCACCATCATATGTCTAAGAGGTGTTAGTGAGACGGCATCGCTCAAATAATTATAACGTACCTGGCCTCTATTGATGTGAGCAATCATTTCACCAATGTTCAAATCCTCCACCCAGCCCTCATCGCCTTCCTTCACATCTCCTCTCAACATCCATCGAATACAGCTCGCTAAATAGCTGTGTCTCATATCTCTGCCGCCCAAAATCTTTCCATCCCATAAAACTTGGCCGAAACTCCCATCCTTTCTCTGAAGCTTATTCAGCCACTTCAACAACCGTACTCTGTCCACCCCGCTGAAAGCCGATCTCGCCTCATCCTCACCATCGGCCGCCAGACCCAACAGCACAAGCGCAAAAAAGGTAGCTGCGATATTTGCTGTGCCCTTGTATGCTTCTTGAGCTGGTAATGCGTGTGTTGAACTTCCACAAAAGCCACCTTCTGGATGCTGCAGGCTAAGAACCCACCGACGGATAGCACCACGTTCAGTATGGGTGAGCGGAACAGAGAGAAGGTCAAGCGCCGAGATAATGAAGCAAGCGAAAGTAAGGCGGGTCGAGTCGTAGGCTGTATAAGGGGATGGGAGGTATGTTTTATGACAGCGCTGCCAATACTTGATGTGCTGTTGCTTATCCAGCAAGGGATCACCCGTTTCCGACATTTCAGAAAAATAGACAACCGATTTTAACAGTCGTATGTTTTCCCGGTGTGCAGAGCGAGTGTATCAGTTGAAATTGCTCAAAGTGAATGCACCGCTCGGTACCTGATGGTGCATGTCCGAGTCCTACCTACCAACAAAGCTCACAGCTCGAGTAAGAATGTGGGGTCAAATCCACAAGGCCATTGAGGTTTCAGCCACCAGCACCGTCACAGCAAATGCTGTCCCGCGACGCCATGAGGCGCTCCTGCAATCGGATCCAATTCGCTAGCCGCGGTTAGCGGCCCGCAAATGCCCAGGGCATCCATCATGCGCGGGTGACGCATGGCACAACCCCTGGCTTGCTGCTAGTTTTCACAACCTAACAGCTGTTCAGCGTGACCTGGAAATTGATCAAGTGCTAGTACGCCTTCCAGCTGGGTCTTTTGTTTTCCATTCCTTTAAACACAAGATCACTTCTTTTTGGCCTCTTGAGCCCCTTCTTTTCTGCTTCTAGTTTCCCCTTCTTCGCGACTGGCGAAAGCCTCATACTGCGACGCACGCGACACGGACGAGCCAAGTACATCGAGACACCGTCCCCAGAGGGAACCAAACGCAACCATGGCGCTCATATCTGCCAAAACGATCATAACATCCGTCTCCCTTTTCCATCTTACCCTCGCGTACTTCTTCATCACCAATCCAAGCTCCATCAATGAGCAAGCGCTGGTCTTCATGCTGGGAGAAAGCATGGGAATGGTGAGTCTCCCTCACAGCATGGCTGCTGGTCGCAACGTCTCCGAAGCCTGGTTAAGCTGACTCGACCCATGATGAAGCCTCTAGCAAGGGGGTTTGAACTGCAAAGTCCTCCACTCGCATTCCTCGCCGCTGTCCTCGTCTTCGTCGGCTTTAGTGATCTGGTATCCCTATCCATGCCCGATGAAGTCTGCCTTATCTTCCACTGGGGTACACAAGGTTGGCATCCCATGCCCGAGTTCTACTCATGATCGACGTTAATTGCCATACAGCTCCTCTGCGATCGTTCCTCTCCCTCGGTTTTGTCGTCTACATTTTCCTGTTTGGCCCATCGTCTCCCATGTACGACAAGTCCGCTCGTAGCCACCTGTCGCATCCGAGCTCGTATAACCCATCATATCGCCCTGCCGGCTGGGGCGGCGACATGCTAAAGAACCGCCTATTCTTCACATTCATCTTTATTGAAACAATGACGTGGTTCTGGGTTTGGATCACGTTACGCGAAGAGCGAGAGGCGATACTGAACAAGAAGTCTCGAAGACGAAGCCACTCGCACTCTTTCTAGGAGATCGGCTGTTTTCACAAATATTTAGTACCACGGAGAAATTGTTGGAAGGTGTTCTTGGAACGAGACAACGAAACGCTCGAAAGAACTAGATACTCAAAATTAGTTGCGCGACTCACGCAAGGACTATGGAGCTTGTAGAAAGACCGAACAAGTCAAGAAACAAAGTGAAAGGCTGACAGATGCTCATCTAGATCAAGTCATCAAGACAAGCAAGGCTGGCTGATTTGCAAACGCATAAATAATAGTCTGTTAAGCTCTATCGTTCCATGATCGTATATAACAAAAAGAGGTATCCATAAGGAGGCTATGCACCATTCGATGGTTTAACGAATGATGCCAAAGCTGAAGAATCGGAGAGACGAATAAAAACAGAAACAGAAACAGCATTGTACCGCAGAGCTTTTGGACCCTGATGAAGCGATTCCACCACTGTCCAGGAAATTATCTAGTATAATTCGTCAAGTCGTTGAATTGCTTTCTAACGGAGAATTCTCATCAAGTCGCAGGTGCCTTCCCCGTAGTGGTCGTGGACGGGCCGTCTGACTTGTTTTGAATGATGGTCGGCGCTGGTTCTAGGCTCGGCTGAGGCTGAGGCTCATTCTCTTCGAAGATCTGCTCCTCGATTCGCTCCCCCGGTCCACCTATTACCGGACTAAAAACATCAACTTCTTCGACATCGTCGTCGTCGTCTTCGGACCCCTCGTCTTCTTCTTGAATCGTGATTTCTCCAGATCGGCGTCCCAGGCCAGAGGCACTAACGCTGCGGGAATGCGAACCGGAGCCACTGTTGCGTTGGCTTTGAGAGGGCCCACCAAAATTATTTAGCGTCGGGCCCTTGAACAAATTCCGTTTCCGCTTGGCGAACATGATGCCTGATGCAAAAGGGTTAGGTGAACCTGGAGCTTGTGGGGGACCTTCGGATGGCATGCCTTCATTGAACATATTCAGAGTCGGCGGAGTCGCTCGCACGAGACGAATATTGGATGGGAAGGCATGCGACGTGGGTGTTGCTGGAAGCACCTTGACTGAGTGGTGTGGTGAGTGCCCTCGCTGAAGAGGTGTCTTGGACATAGAAGTGGAGAATGAAGCAGCGGAGCTTGTAGACGACGCCTTGGAATGCGAGTGATGGTGATGATGGATGGATCGAACAGAAGATACCGAGGATGATGTCGACTTTCGGCCCCGAAGTCCAGCTGACGACCGCCTGACAGTCGATCTCGGCGTAAGAGGAGAAGGGGACAATGACTGTCGTTTGTACGATGTTGCGATCCGAGGTGGCGGAATTGTTGGTGACGCTAGACTTCCCGATGCCGTTCGCTGGGTACTGCTCCCAGCCTGATAGGTCTTCTGGCCGTTAGCCACGACTCCCCTCGGCAGTGAAGCAGTTGGTTGTGTTCCTGGTGAGGTAGAGTTAGGATATTTGCTTGTCTGTGGTCGCGAACTCCCATCTTTACTGCTGGCTGTGCTCCCCTCTTTCTTGTGTAGGTCGGGGGTGCTCTGGCTGGTTCGCCTGGCGTGGCCACGCCTCCTCCTTGTCGCACTTTCGACAAGCCAATGTGTCATGTTCTTCCAGTGGGATATCAGCGGTTGACTAGGTCTCCTTTTTGGCCTCTCATGGCCGTTATGCTGATGATGCTCGTCACTAGCATTCGAAGCCAGTGCGTCCGAAGTCGTGACAAGGTGAAGAGTAGAGCCTCGAGACCGAGCACTGCGTATTAAACCCTCCTTAGGTGGTGGAATAGGCCTGCGCTGGCGAGATGTTGACACGGACCTTATCGAGTCTTTGTCAACAGGTGGCGGAGGATGATCGCCATCTTCGTTCATTCCTCCGGAGTCCCTACCAACCTCTGGAAGCTGTGGAAGGTCTGTCAACACATAGTCAACGTAATGAGCGCTTCGTCGCTCGCTCCTCCCCCTGTTTCGGGAGTTTGACGGTTCAAGTCTCAAATGCCGCCCGGTGCCGTTCGCCTCGTCAACTTCGTGTAGGATTGGAGCCATTCTTTCTAGCCGACTAGATGCCGCGGATAGTCGTCGAATGCTGCGGCTGTCGATCTCCCTTTCTCTTCTCTTCTTCTCCCTGCGCTGCATCTTGCGCTGTTCCTTTTCTAATAACAGAGCCCACCAGCCAGCCAAAGCATCGCACTTCTGTGCCAACACGCTTTCAATCACTCCGTCAATATTGACACCAGAACTTCGCATCCTCTGTAAGCAATCCTTCTCCAAGGGCGTCGAGAAAGGGGGCGGTTGCTGGACATCTAGAATGGCTCTCTGTGTCGGGGCATGTTCAGCCAAGAATGAATTCGAAAGAATCTCGGGCAGCGATGGACGTAACAATGGCCTTTTCGATAATAATGCCTTGATTAAAGGAATAGCCTCGGGGGGCATATTATCGGGAAACTTGGGATCCTCGCTCAGAATCTTGGTCCGGGTAATATTATCGTCATCGTCATCAAAGGGAAGTTCACCACACAGCAGTGCATAGAGGATGATGCCTAAACTCCAAACATCAACCTTTTCACCAGCGTACTTTTCGCCTTTGAGCATCTCGGGTGCAGAATAGCAGATGGTGCCGCAAAATGTTTGTAGGTGGTTCGTCCTCCCCTCGTATTCTCTTGTGAAACCGAAGTCGACTAGTTTGACGTTTTCGTGCTTGTCGAAGAGGATGTTCTCAAGCTTGAGGTCTCGATGGACACATGACTGATTGTGAACATAGCTAACTGCGCCAACGAGCTGTGTGAAGATCTTTTGCACCTTCGAAACCGGGAGTGGACCGTGCTCGAGCAGGTGGTTGTAGAGTTCATCGCCTTATAGAAGTGAGCAGGTTAGCCAAAGAAGAGGCGAGTAAAAACTTACCAGAACAGTACTCCAGAACCATCCAGACCATGTTTTCAGTGACAATAACTTCGTATAATCTTGCTATATGTGGATGTATGAACTGCCGGTGATGGTGGATTTCTCGTGCAAGGTTCGAGTCGCCCTTGTTGGCAGACTTGAGAACGACCTTGTTCGGGTTAGCCATTGTTAAGGATAAGCCGGCATTGTGCTAGACTTGAAGTACCTTGGAGCCATTGGTCAGTTTATGCGACGCCAGGTAGACTTTTCCGAAAGATCCCTTCCCGATCAGTCTCCCAAGAGCATAGTTGCCAACAGACTTGAGGTCATGGCTCGCGAATTCGCTACGAGCAAAGATTAGCAGGTCGGCATTTGGGAAGGTAAGGGCTCGTACTCGAGAAGCTCCTGATACGAGCGCGCAAGCTATTACGTGTTAGGATGCATGTTGAGGACGCAGTAGGCTTCACCCAATAGACATACCTTCGCCTTGCGCACAAGCTCGGCTTGTCCTTTCAAGGCCTGCATCCCTCCGCGCCGGATGCCGCCTGGCCACGCCGCGAGGAGGGAGACCGAGTATGGGTCGTGTACGTTCGGCGAGGAACACGAAGCGATCGGCTTATGTCGAGCGGTAGCGGAAGAATGACGGGAAGGAGTCCCGTTGGCGGTCGCGTATCAATCGAGAACTGTAGTGGCACATGCAGGATGACCGAGGCTGCGAATTAAGTATGGTAAGGACAGACTCGTAAGTGGATTAATGGCCGTATTCTGGGAAGGTCATCAAGGATCGCGTATTATTAGAGTCGCTGTGTTCAATGAGGTCGTGATAAACGTTTCGTTTCGTTTCGTTCGCTGCTCAATCATCTGGTTGCGGTGAGACACGGGAACGGCCAACAGAGTCAAATCAATTCGCAAGTCGTCAAACAATGCACCGTCGCGGCGACGGAGAGGGCTTCCAGGATGTAGCCGAGGGAATAGCACGAGAAATAAACATAAACAAGCGGAAAGAAGGGGAAGAAGAAACTCTTGCAGGTGAGGTGATGTGACAACTGTTGTTGTACGGAGCAAGTTAAGGTTTGGGGAAATATTTTGGGCGCTGGAGATTGGATGTTGGTTGGAGCAGGGGTACTTGTGACGCCAGCATCAGTTCACCAGCCAGCAAGTACCTTGCCCAGACGTCAACCTGAGTTAGCGGCCCCCAAATTGCTGGATTTAAGGGCGCGGGCGAGGAAAATCACGACTATCGGTGCAACGCCAAAATGAAGATCATTATTTTGGTCTCTTCAGTCCTATATCCGTATAATCGAATGATTAATCGTGATCTCAGACACAAGAATTATCCGCACGATGCGACATACTTCTCGTCCAACGGTCAACTCCTTGAATCGGATAGCTACGACCTTGGACCAGGGGGATAAGCATGAACAGGGGATTTCCATTCGTCTGACGATGGGATTGAGGCCCTTTAATCAAAACATGCAGGGGACGTCATCGCGTCACGTAATTGGGTGCTTTTACAATGCGAGCATGCAGCATGTTTCTTTGCCATTGAGGACTTGAAACAATCCCTCCAAGAATAGCGGGTTGTCGTCGGTTTAATAGTGACATGATCCCCAACCAACCATCGAGTGCAACGGAGAAGCTTGTATCACCTGATTCATGTTTCTGGTTTAACATCGATTCTGTCCTCATACTCATTAATTACAGTCGATATAGCGAATAGCGGATCATCTCAATGGTCCATCCTTCCACAGACATCAATAGTTTGCTTCACAATTACGTTGCAAACTACTGGTACGTCAATGAGCCTGCAGAGGTATATATCAATAACCGAGCTTTCGTTTATCTTCGTGACTGTGTGTCAAGTCACGTTTTTCACTGACTAAAGCTGCGCGGGATTTATTGCTTCCCTTTCGGTGTATGTCTTCGACCTTTAGGTAGGTAGGGATAACTGACGTCGATGACAGTCTTTGACATATCAATATAATAGTACTGCATCTACGTATATCAGTGACATGACATGGCCCAGACCCGGGTATCGCTAGTAACAATCCGACGGACGAAGCTAGATAGGCGACCATGCTAGTCCCCATGCGGCAAGACTGTGCTGTTCACCACGCAGTGACAACTTCGAAGCTATTTATCTTAGCAATGGCACGATGACGTTTGGCATAAACTACCGGACACTTGGCTACGTATGAATCTGTGTCCCTTCTTCTTGACCAAGTCAGCAGGACGCAGATTTAAGTTATATGAAGCGTGCCGTAAGACCTGTAGCGGATTCACCCCAACGGGCCACGGGAACGCTTCCAGTCCACGGCGGAACGCCTCCCAAAATGTTGAGCATTGAGAGAACATGACAAACCCACCATTGGATAGCAGATAACTCCGACTGGCCATTTGTAATGTCTGCATAGTATCGGAGTGGCTCCTCAGTTGCCGTCCCTCCTCTGAGTTTTGGCCGCAGAAAAGTCGTTGGGCCGATGGAACTCAAATCAAGACTGGTATGCAAAGGATGATCGAAAATGGGGTTATGGACAAAGGCACCCACACCAACTGTCAGAGACCACAAGCGCATCGTCGCAATAAGGTTTCCCGGGCTTTCGATTTTGGCGCAGCCAAGCGCAGCCATCATGCGACCGCGGGTGCCTGCGCCAGTAGCGCCTATCCACGACTCGGGTTTAAGGTTTCTGAAGCTATCCAGACTCGGCCAGACAGCTTCAATAAAGCTTAGTCTCTCATCCTCGCGACTCATCAGAGGCTACCGCTGGAATGCAGACTATCAAAACCAAGGAATTTAGAATGCCTGTCCACTGTCGACCCCATTGGTGACATTGCATCTCATACTGCGACGCGTGGTTTTTTATGTTTCCTTGATTGAGGCTCAAGTGCACCCAAAAAGGGTATAATCCGAATGCCTTCCCGTTGGCAAACTCAGTTTATCAGGGCGTTGTTCCTGGCTAAAATTTGCTCTGAACGTTATATTTGAGACGATCATGTCCCGATAAGTTCTATCCCAGGAGTCATCTCAAACCTCGATACTATTGTCTCATGGGTGTTGAACAAGGCCTTGCCAATATTATTCCCTTGTTCCACCTCACCCACTACTACTTGCACATCCAGGATGGTCAACCAGACGAATAGCTTCCTCAGCCTGTTGGCTCTCGCAGCCTTGGCCGAGGGATACTGGCGCATGTCGTGTAGTATTATACAGACTGGCCGAGTTGATCCCATTATTGCCCCTGGAACCTTCTCAGCACACGTCCACAAGGTCTCTGGGGCCAGCAACATCAACATTGACTCCACCTTTGACAGCCTTCAGGCCTCGAGGTGCACTTCCTGCGAAGTTCAGGACGATAAATCGGCCTACTGGACACCCCAGCTCTTCTACCAGCACGCGAATGGGAGCTTCCAGATGGTCCCTAACGGCGGGACGGTGATATACTATCTCGGGCGTGGAGAGAACAAGACAAACATCGAGCCATTCCCTCCCGGATTCAAGATGCTATCTGGAGACAATTTTGCTCGGTCTTACGATTCGAAGACAAAAACATACAGTAATTCAAGATACTCAGGTCGTCCAGTTGCCGATCGAGTCAGTTTCGCGTGCCTGGATAGCTCAGGGCCTTCAAAGGAGCGTAATTATATGTGGAAGACAGACTGCGACAACGGCATGCGAGCACAGATCCATTTCCAATCATGTTGGAATGGACAGGATTACCAGTCTGATCAAAGCCATGTCGCCTACATGTCCTCAATAGACAATGGAATCTGCCCCCCGAGCCATCCACGCCAGCTTCCTCATCTGTTCTTCGAGGTCATCTATGGAGTCAACAATATCGACAAAAGCAAAGGCGGCCGATTTGTCTTTGCCAATGGAGATACTACTGGCTATGCGTTTCACGGCGACTTCCTAAACGGCTGGAATCCGACTGTTCTTGCGACTGCCATCAAGAAATGCATCAACAATGATAGCATCGGAGGAGCAATTTCGAAATGTCCCATCCTTGCCGCTTCACAAACACCATACTTCAGTGACAATTGTCCAGAGATGGCACCCCTGATTGATGAACCCATCCGAGGCATGCTTGATGCTCTTCCTGGGTGCAACAAACCTTTCAGTGGCCCTGGCAGAGCGACACCGCCAATATGCGACGCCAAGCCTGCCATCAACAACCTTGGAGACGCTGGCATCGGATCTATCTTTGATCCTGCTATAGGGGATAAGGTTGGCTCCTGGTCTTATGTTGGCTGCGCTCCTGAAGGCAGTCGCAGCAGAACATTGAACAAGTTTGCTGTGGCATCAAACAATATGTCTATCGAGTATTGCACATCGACCTGCAAAGCAAAGGGCTATCCACTCGCTGGAATGGAAAATGGCCGGGAGTGTTATTGTGCGGGGTCGCTCACATCGGGGGCCTCATATACCAAGGCTTCAGTATGCACGTCATCAAGAAAAATGAGCTGTGTAGGAAACACAACACAGTATTGTGGAGGACCCGACTTTCTCACAGTATGGAATGATACCTCATACACACCGCCTGCTGAGCTCGTTGTTGGCCAGACTCAAATCTCAAAGGGCGTGGCTACATATTATGGATGCTACGCTGAGGGCAACACTGGCAGAGCACTCTCATCTGATAGCACTGCGGACGTGACTGGCATGACAAACGAGAAGTGCGTTGCGTTCTGTCAGGCTGGCGGCTATGTATATGCCGGCACAGAATACTCCCAGGAATGCTACTGTGGCAACGATATCGTCAATGGAGGCTCAAACATAACTGATATATCTCAGTGTTCGATGCAGTGCAAAGGGAACATTTTCAGCTACTGTGGTGCAGGCAATCGATTGAGTGTGTGGAAGATCAAGCAACCCGATCAACCAACAGGACTCATCACGGCACTCGATGGTGCTGCCGTATGGAAAGGCTGCTACACGGATGGAGGGTCAGGGGGGCGGACACTTCCCAGCGCCACCTTTACAGGCTCTGCCGTGTCTCTCGATACCTGCTTTTCATTCTGCAGCAAACTCAACTACCCCCTATTTGGAATGGAATACGGACGGGAGTGTTACTGCGGATACTCGCCCAAGACGCAGGCCACGGTTGCGCCAGATGGCGACTGCAGAATGCCATGTGCGGGAAACTCATCCCAGAAGTGTGGTGCCGGTAATCGCATATCCATTTGGAACAATACACTTTATACCCCCACGGTCAACCTCGAGGCGCTCAGCACTCCGCCAAAGCACCTTGGGTGCTATACGGAAGGTAAAGGCGCCCGCGCCTTGGGAGGTGCCAAAACCACAAATAAGAAGATGACTCTCACTGTCTGCTCAAACTTTTGTTCCAGCAAAGGATTCGCTTACTTGGGTCTCGAGAACGGAGAGGACTGTTACTGCAGTGGGAAGGGCCCTTCTAATGGTAGCGTTGAAGCTCCAGCATCGCAGTGTAATGTTGTCTGCAAGGGAAATAAGTCCCAGAAATGCGGTGCCAGTAAGAGGTTGAATGTCTACCGTCTCGCCAGAGTGTCAAAGACTAAAACCACAAAAAGGTCTTCCGTGAGAAGACAAATACAAGAAAAGAGAGGAGCCCCCTGAAGGGATTATGAATATTTTATTTAATGTACTTGTATGACCACGTTGCACGATTAATACCATCTCTTTATTAACTCTATTCTCAAGTTCTGGATGAGCCAGGATGCTCACCTCGTGGAATTGGGTGATATTGTGGGCATAATTTTCAGCAGCTTACGGAATACCAAGTATTGTCGTCGCTACCGTTCGCACAATTCGTTGTGTTTGATCTGTTGGTCTTACGACCATTCGTCGATATATCGAATGAGGCTGACCAGCCAAAGGAAGTATCAAACACGAGGCTCCAACAATCTCCAGTCATACACGACACAAATAGCTATTTAGATATTATGCATGTGAGAATAGTCGTCATGAAATGAAGTTTGATCGCGATGGCTTTGTTATTTACGGAGTGTAAGAATGGCCCATTTCCGTAGCCAGATGGTGTCACTCACCAACATGAAAGCCAGTGATCTCGCCAACCAATGAACACAACAGTATAAGAGAAGAAAAAACATAAAATGGGTCTTGCTGTGATCAGTATAGTAGGCTTCTATCGTCCTTCAGAAGCGTCTGTTTTGTCAACCGAGGCTGAAGATGCCGACTTGAAGACGACAACAGCAATCCAATCCTGAGGGTATCTACACCTATACCAACAACTTCCGCCGCGGCTGGCCAAAATGATAACATCACTTCAAGACCATGAGGCCAAGTTTGTATGCCCAAGTCAATAAGAGGGGCCAAGACTGGGATCGCAGTTCAGAGACTAACGTGAACAAAGACCCTAATGTCTTACAATAGCAAAACGCAAATTGGAACATCTTTCGACTGTGCAAGGATCCGTGATAACATCAAGGGGTGTACACTCGTTGGATATCGAAGGAGGAGGTGTCGAACAGGGAAGAGACTCTCTGCTACATATCTCCATAGAAGTCAGCGCATCACAGGATATCCGCCTTGGATAGATAAACTCAGTGAAAGAGACAAAGGGTTGAGGTCTCTGATTAATCAACCTATAGCTAGATTAGACTATACCACTAGAATCGAGGATTAAACAAACGTAAAAGTCAAACAGTATAACAGTAAGGAAACAACAAGGAGAAGGAGTTTAATATAACATGGGTGTCTACAGAACGGCCCACTGACCGGGAGCAGAATATTGGCTGGACATTGTTCAAAAGCTAGCACCTTGATAACAGTTTGAACCATCGTCGAAGTGGCGTCTCACGTCACTGCATTCGAAAGAATGAATATTAAAACTATTTTCACTCTCCATTCACACTGGATTTCGATGAGCTAGTGAGTGGATGTGGCTCGAGTTTGATGGCGAGCTGGACTCAATCATGATGTAGGTGATCGTTCCAAAGAGACCCAAGAGGTTCCTATTAGTGCCGAAGTAGTGGGCAATTATTCTGTTCTGCTTCCTCATGCATTAAATACACACCCCAACCATCCGCAACGCTGTCTTCATGCATAATCTCAAGACGACGAAGCTCCCGGCCCCATGCATGCCCCGTCAGATCAGCCCCTGTTCCTCCAACGCGTGTTTCAAAGCGGCCATCTTGTTCAGCAAGAGAATAAAGCTATCGAGCTGATCGCGCATTGTTGCGAGTCGTTGACGTTGTTGTGGGTGAAATTCGTCGAACTTCCAGATGATGTTCTTGAGTGATGCCAGGGCTTGAGTGTCATCGCCAGTGTAGCAAGAGATATGGCTCAGAAACTGGGCATAACTGGACCGCATTTCCTGGGCATGTTTGACGTCGGCGTCGGTGATGGATGTGACAGTGTTCTTGAGATTGTTTCGTACAAGGCGGAACGACTGAATATGCTGCTGGGCCTGATCGAAGTACAACTCGGAGCCGGGTACACCGTGAAGGTGCATGGTCATCACCTCAAGCTCGTCAATGTTTTGATCTAAGGAGTCGAAGAGCCGTTTGATATCCAGCGCCTCATCGAGTTGGCTCTGTTGAGCCTGGCGGTTGTGCTCTGTCATCTCAAACACAGCAAGCGCGGCTTCGTGGAGAGATGGAGTGATTCGCGGTGCGTTGGTCGAAGACATGATTGTTGTGTATAGTTAGACGTCTTAAGTTCCTTGCCAGGTTAGTAGATTCTTTCGTTCGCAATGAGAAGAAGCTTACTTCTGAGGAGAGTGACAGTGATTTGAGAGATTGAAATGTGAGCAGAGAAAAATGTTGAAGGAAGAATAAGTTATGTCACAGGACGAGACCTTGTGTAACCGGCTTGACATTGCACACAACTGCCACCAGGCATCTAGCCCTATCGGCCTCAATTACTTTCCAAACTGACAATTAACTGAACGAAGGATTTTTTTTCGTCCCGTATCATGAACTGGGCTTATTGTCATGTATCTCGAGTCTGTACAAGACCAGTTTATCAACATGGTGAGGATAATCTCAATAACCTAACCCATGGTTGCCCCAAACGCAGCAATTTTAGAACAATCTTGACACCAGAGTCTGGAACTTGAATACCGTCTCGATTTGGATGTCGGATCTTTGAATATTTAAGAAAAGAAGGGGGGAGGCCCGCTTTCATGGCATAAGAGCAGCCAGCAGGACTTGTAGGACAGGAAGGACTTTGATGGCTGGCCCAACCACTATAACCTCATCCATTGCGACGACCTATCTCGTTTTAATGTTAAATAAAATTCACAAGTCTATGCAGATAAGAAAGCTCAGATGATTCGAATTATATGTAAGCCAAGTGCATTGCAAAAAGCTTATGCCTATGGTTCATATGACATAAACACCCTAAATATCGTAACTGTTTCCACCCATACGTACCTACAGTCTGCCTTATTTTCCAGAAGTGTTCTCGGTCGTGCAAGCGTGTTAACAGAAGTTCGAAATCACATGCCCTATAAATATCTGTGTATATCTTGAGAGATGACCAGTCAACATCACGATAGCCATTATGCTGTCCTATTTGGGCAGTATCTCGATTTTGTTTTTTATATAAATATCAAACCGACATCGCGGATTCTAAATGACTCGCTACACTGCCACAAATAGTCTTGTATCGGTTCCTTAGTCAAGGGTATCTCTCAAATGTCGAGCTATGTTGCTTTAGAACATATGTATGGAACTCTGAACAATAACCAGACACATGTGTAAGAAAAGCCTGAGAGCATCTTTTTGCTCGAGAACTCTCTCAGAAAAAGTAATAGGTTATCGTAGTTCAAGTAATAATTCAGCGAGTTGACTCCACATGCTTGAGATGCTGTAGACATTCACCTATGGAAAACAGATCACGAAACAAATATCTGATTCAAGGGGCAGCCAATGGCCACAGCATCACCACACGCTTTATAGAAACAACTGACATGGCACCCAGCCGCTTGAGAGATGTTGGGTCCAGGTACCGTTTGTAGTCGAGAGTGTCGAGCTGTTGATAACATGGCACACGAGCCTCGGATCCAAGCTGCTCGAGCAATTATCTCGAATGTGATATTTCATATAAAGAACAGGGAACCATTCATTGGAAAATACCACGATTAGTAGCTTGCTGATACACGTTCTCGCTATAGGAGTCAAAGGAACTTAGAGACATACCAGTAAGGTGACCATGACAACTCGTTAAACTTCATCATCAGTTTGATGAAATATTATACTCGGCACAACGTCGAGTACGTAAATTAGCTGGGCGGATATCTAACGTCCCATCAGAGCCGGCAATATACCATCGTGGCTTGCCACTCATACCCATGATCTAGTTTTTGACTTTTCATGAGAACGCTGTCGCACCTGTACTTCGCATCTCAACATTGGCTTTGATTAGGTTCGAGCCCTGTATTCCGAAGTCTGTACAAGGAATGATACAACCTTCCTTTCTATTCCCAAAAGTTGTAGATGTAAGAAAATGCCAGGTACTTGTCCATTCCAGTATGTCTATTCAAAATTGCCAGCTCATATCGCGGGATTGCTGCGTATTAACGTACCAGCAGTTGAAGATAAGGAACATGCCAGCTATCTTGATGTCTTTATAAGAAATACTCATCCTACCGCCGCTGTATATGTCTATATAGTGAGCTCTGTGGATCAGCAGTGAAAAGGCACTCTGTTGCTATGTAATGAACGGGTTTGTATTATAGTTATGAGCTTTTGCCTATACCCCGGGGTACCATGTGGACTGTTTGTTCGAACTACTCTTTTGACAAAAGCATGTTGCCAAGAGAGCTTGACTAGCATACTTGAGCTTGGAAGGCCGGACGGTATACTTATATAACCCACCCATGGACCGCGTTTTCGTGACATTTTATACTTCTGTATTACTACAAAGCTTCCCGTAAGCCCCCATTCAGTCTCTTTAAGTAACAAGCATGAACGTATAGTGACGTGGGCGGTTGGGGGCTTCCTATGATCTTTAGCCTAGGCGCACTCGTAGCCGAGCCAGGGCATTCATCCGGGCCACTGCCCAATTGTACTGGTTTGACATTATTGGCGGTGCGTTGAGAGAAATGCCATATGGCTCTAGCGTAAGCACTGGTCCAGGAGTAATAGATCTGGAGATGGACTTCAGTGACAATGTAGAGTGCGCTGCTTGGAGAAGAAGCACAAGCCAGATAAGACTTATATACTCCAGCTCTCTGAATCATCTTATGAGATAAATGACAACCGTGTTGTGACAATTGGCTCGAGAACATCGTAGCATGGCATCACCTCCAGGGGACTTGAGACCAGGAACAAGCCTGGCTGTGGGCCAAGACATGATCTGAGCAAGCAAAGCCTTGCATATTCAACGTAATGCCCACAACATCCGACTCACCGACGCCGAGAAGGTTGACATTGTGGCAGCCAAGCTGGCAATACGGCTCGTTCAGTCTTGGGGTAGTTTGGGGGGTTGGGGGATCTCCGGAGATGAGCCAGTAGCAAGGGTGAACTCAAACTTATGGCAACGATGCCCATTGGTCAATTTGCGGAGAACGCGACATTGAATCCTACCCCGCAATTTAAATCAACGGCATCGTGGGGTAAAAGCGCGTGGTTTGGGAACGATACCGATCGGTGCCGGTGGAGCTCACCTGAACTTTGCCAGAATATCCGATACAGTTATTCCACCAATAAAATGTCCAATATGACAGATATGAAAGGTCTGGTATAATTAATATAAAGACGTGAGTATGGCATCGACAAAATGTTTCGCTATCGGCGACTCATTCCATAGTCAACATGTTGTTCAATAACCTTCTCTCGGCGGTCGCCGTGTCTGCTCTTGTGTCGTCAGTAGTGGGCACCTCGTCACGCAACTCGGCGCTGCCAAGGAGGCCTCATGTTGAAGCTGCCCCCTATGGTACAGGAAAGGCCTTTCCTGTCTCTCCCGCCCGATCTCGTAAGGACCTCTGTTATGTCGACGCGGGCAAGGGCAAGAATGTCGACGATGCTCCTCGCATTCTGAAAGCATTCAAGAAGTGCAACAAAGGAGGCACAATTGTCCTGGATCAAAAGTACAGCATTGCCTCGCCACTTGACTTGACCTGGCTCGCTCATGTCGATGTCATCATTACTGGAGAGGTCAACTTCAAGTCCGACCCGTACTACTGGGCAGACCACAGTTTCAAATATGACTTCCAGAACATGTCCTCGTTCTGGAAGATTGGTGGCAAGGACATTAATATTTATGGCGACCTGACAAAGGGGGCGTCTCTGCTTGATGGTCATGGGCAAGCTTACTGGGAAGAGATGGCTGTCAATAAGACTGTAAGTCGTGATACATCCCAGAACTCCTCCATTTCCGGTCGATACTAACTGGTATAAAGCTACTGAGGCCAATTCTGTTGACGATTGAGGACGCACATGGTCTTACTATGTCAAACCTGCGAATGCGCAATCCGCCCAATGTAAGTCTCAGTTACATCGAGTTTGCGGAGTTCCAAACTCACATAAATCAGTGGTTCAACATTATCATCAACAGCACCGATGTTTTGATCAGTGACTTGGATCTTGAAGCCAAGAGTTTGAATGGTGTCAAAATCGCCAACTCTGATGGTTGGGACACATATCGCTCCGACCGCATTGTTATCCAAGACTCCGTCATCAACAACACAGACGGTACGTTCTCACTTCTGTAGCTCATGTCCATATTCTCACAGCAGCAGATTGTGTATCTTTCAAGCCAAACAGTACAAACGTGGTTGTTCAGAACCTCGTGTGCAATGGCTCTCATGGTATCAGTGTTGGTTCTCTGGGCCAGTACAAGGGTGAGACCGACATCGTGGAGAATCTTTACATCTACAACATTTCCATGTCCAATGCCAGCGATGGTGCTCGAATCAAGGTCTGGCCTGGCGTTGAGACTGCTTTCCAGAGTCTTTTGAACGGCGGCGGTGGTCTCGGCCGTGTCAGAAACGTGACATACGATACGTTCTACCATGAGAATAACGATAACGCCATTACCATTACCCAGTGTTATGGCCAGAAGAACCAGACTCTATGCAACGAGTTCCCGGTAAGTTCACCTGTCACAAATCAACTACCTGCACTGACAACCAATACCAGGCAAACTTGACTATTGAGGACATCACCATGAAGAACTTCTGGGGAACAGTTTCAACGAAATACGACCCACGAGCTGGATCTCTCGTTTGCAGTGCACCCGATGTAAGTGCCCAGTGCCGAAAACATAGTGAAATTGACTGACATCATGAAAGCGTTGCAGTAACATTGTGGCTGAGGACATCAGAGTCCAGGTTCCAAGCAAGAAGCCACCGGTCTACGACTGTCAGAACATCGACACGAGCACCTTGGATATTACATGCCGAGACCCAACCAGTGCCAGGGACACAACGAATGGCTAGACATATAAGGCTAATAGACCTATAGAGATTCAATATCTACTATATCACACATGACCAAAACCTTGCTCTCTTGACTGTATTCCATGTGCACTTGTTAGACTATGGCCTCATTCATTGGTGTGCTGGCTATTGGGAGCCCACAATTCACGGCGTTTAGATAAGCGTTTAGATAAGAGATCGATCCTACGCTAATGTGGAAGTATGGTTGTGCTTACTATGGAGTATCGGTTGTTCTTTCATATACTCAGCCCTACAAGGATGACGATGCCAGCGGAGTGTAGAGAGGATTGGAAGGCTCCCGCCTTCGTTCTTACATCAATGCATACGCGCAGGTCAGATGGTTCGTCTTGCTTGACAATTTGCTTACATATAACATGATGGAAGAACAGGAGGCTTCCCCTTATCGTGGCGCGCCATTCCCAAAGAAATGGCGGCGAAACCATCCCCGTTCAACGAACGGATGCCTCACATGCCGCACAAAACGTAAGAAATGCGACGAGGTTAAACCGATATGCACAGCGTGTGAGAGGTCACAGCAAGATTGCCTCTGGCCAAACTTGGAAGAAACCAAACAGCCAGACATGCAGCTCGACGAGAACACAGTACAAGCTAGCAGTTCCATCCCACCACAAAATATCAGCCTTACGGCATATGGTGTTACCCACGTTCAATCAGCATTGAGAGCCGCAGCCACTTTATCCCCAAGAGCCGCTCCAGCATATGGACATCTCGCCTATCTAAGTGAGCTGTTATGGAATGATTCGGATCCTCGGGCATTTGGCCCAGGAGGCTTGTCATATATAATGACCAAGCATGGCATTAGCTGTAGTCTGTGTTAAGTCTGGCAAAAGTAGCCAACTAGAAACGACTCTTGTCCACTATCCCGCCCTGACAGCTACACAGGAGCCCAAACGAGCTACAGGCGATGCCATTAGGTTCGTTTCGGAGAGGCGCATATTGTGACATCTTAAATGTAGTCCTAACTATATAGCTATGAAGTCGAAGGCCACGCGATGTCCTTCTATCTTGTGATAACCGTGCTTGCCAAGGCCTCTCAGATATATTTGCTTACTGCAGGTTGTAAAACCATTCCGCATGACGTTCTGTCCCTTAGCCCTTAAATGCAAGAGTGTGCAGTAACTGCCCTTCATAGGCACGTCAACTATGTGTTGTGTAATAACAAAGGATCGACAAGAGTCCTAGAGTAGTTCTTCGGCTGAGAAAACAGTGTTTGAAACTTTTGATGGGCATCAATTAAACTGCTATTCTCTGTCTACACGATGTCACTTGACAGAACCGGCCTCATTCGTTACGAGACCTACACCTCACAGCTTCGGTGCCAGCTTCTCCTTCACGCTTGCGCCGCTCACCTTTTCAGGCTCTCGAAGAAGCTGATCAACTAGAGCGCTGACTTCAATAAGCTCTTCATCATCGAACGGCCGCCCTACGATCTGTATAGTACTTGGTTGGTGAACGAAAAGCTCCGGATCGTCTATGAAGTACCTACGTCAGCAAAGCCTATTCCTAGGTAGGTAGGTAAAAGAGGGCCAGAAACATACACATCTTATAGTTTGTCTTGTCATATGGATTTCCTTCCAAGGGCTTGTAGGACGTATCTTGTGGGTCAAGTTCAGGGCTAATCTTGAAGTTTGCGATGGGAATCACCGTAGATGGATAGTCGAGAAGATTCCACATTGATGTATATCCCCACCATACGTTGAAGTCATGGGGGATGCCAGTGGAAGGTGCAGGAGGGCAAATGAGCGCATCGATGGGGCGTCCGGTAGAGGTTTTGCCCTGGGTCTTGTCCCAGGCGTCAGCAAAAGCCGTTCTGTAGGCTCTTGTCTGAAGGTTTAGCTAAACAGGTGTTTCATCAGCATCATGGTTTATTATGATAGCATCTGAGTTTACCTTTAAAACTTCTGAGGCTGCCAGGGACCTTGCATTGTAAACTTTCAGGAGGTCCGCAAAGGCTGGCATCAAGGGCTCTCCGGAGACGGCTACCTTCACTAGAGTATCTGCGCCCCCGTCTTGGAAGATTAGGTTATACTGTAACTAGTGTTAGTCTTCCCGAAGTTGGTAATAAATTGCATCGGCATATTCATACGTAACACTTTGCAAGCTCCCAGCAATCGACTGGAGGGCTGATCTCAACCACTATGATGGGTTAGCTCAGTTGCCAAGAAAGGTTTCGCCTCCCGGCTCACCTTCGACACCAGCCTTCAGTAGTACCTGTTTTGTGTGCTCGATAGCTCTCAGTACAGGTGGCTGTGGCATCACAACGCCGTCCCACCTCATAATACCAACTGCAAGCTTGCCCTCCGGTAACGAAACCTTTCGCCACGGTATAGGAACGGCGTTCGTATCGTATCGATGTTGAGTTTGATGAGAACCAATAACTTCCGTGAATAGTCGAATGTCATTTACAGAATGACAGATCGGTCCCGCAGAGTCTCTGATAGATATCTGACCAGTCATAGTACCTGCCCAGTTCCCCTTAGGAATACGTAGCGACGTCGGGCGGATTGCATAAAGTCCGCAAAATGCGGCCGGTGCACGGATCGATCCGCCTATGTCGGATGGAAGAGCAATAGGAGCCCCCTTCATCGCGACTAGGGCGGCGTCTCCTCCAGAGCTACCGCCCGCACCCAGACGATTGTTGAAGGGGTTCAATGTTCGGCCCCAAAGGTTGCTCACCGTCTCCAGGATGAACCCTGTCTGAGGCATGGTGGTTCTACAGTAAAACACAGCACCTGCCGATCTGAGTGATTTGACGATGTCGGAAGTGTGGTCGTATACCACGCCGTTGCCGACGATATAACCTCGCGTTGTGACATGACCTTTGAGGCCGTACGTGTCCTAGAGACAGTTGTCAGAATATACTGCAGCTTGGGGAACTGTATATACTTCAAGCTTGTACCTTGAGAGCGACAGGTATGCCGTGCAGTGGACCGATAGGATCGCCGCCGTTTTCGAGTTTCTTGTCGAGTTCTTTGGCGCACTGAAGTCCCTCCTCATAGAACCAATCCGTCAAGCAGTTTACCTTATTGACAGTCAGCAGGAATATCGACCTATCATGCACTGGCTCACTTACCAGTTGATGGGCAATTGCGGCCCGAGCAGCAAAAGCTTCGAGGATCTCGGTGGCCCTCAACGCGCGAGTCCTGATACGTTGTTGCAGCTCTGACACTGTAAGTTCGGTAATCTCAATCTGTCGCTTGCTTAAGATTCCAGAAGTGACTGGAACACGAGAGACGTCAGAATAGCCTGAGTATTGTTTTTGATCGATCTTCCATCGCTCAGGGATCTTCTGAAGAAGCTCGGCTCGAGCCGCAACCGAGATATCTGTCCACGACATACTTGAGGCTCCGCTCACTAGTGGCTCCTGATACTCGAAGCTCTATCGGATAATACCGTTACAAGCCAAGTATGTGTGTCAGGGTTGTGAAAAACGAGTGTTACGATATGCTTTGAGACATCATTCGACTTTGCCAGCAAGGTAGGGCACTCATCTTTATCTGCACCTTAACCTCCAAAGGTAATCCGAGTCTCAACAAGGTAAGGTACCCCTCATCTACCTCTGTAAGGCACTATCTACCTACCTTAGCTAGTCCAACGACTCGGTGATTTGACTACACCGCCGGACATCTATTTGGGTTACCGGACCAAAGACAATGAAAAGACCCGGCACTCCTTTTTCTTCGGGTACTTTATGCCCGTGTGACACTCACGAACTGTTTATTATGATCAATAAGCTGGCTTAGTCTGCAAGCCAACGGGCAGAATCTCCACTACGTCCCGTAAGCATCTAAAAGTTCGCATAATGCACGGACCGGCCAGGACCCTATCTGCCTTTTCCAGGATGGGTCCGGTCTCCACATTCCCTTTACCGGATTGACCGGGATTCGAAAGATGCCGAAACGCTAAAAAAGTTGCCGATGAGATGTTCTTAACGTGGCATGTCAAGCTTCCTGGTACGTACCTGGTTGTTCAAGGCTTCAGGCTAGACCGAGTTTGGACAGTTTACCATCTTGGATCTTCGGGTTTCTTATTTAGAGGAGAACAACATCGAACTTACACGCTACTAGATACATTATCACCTCCGTCTTCAATGGCCGTACAGCGCAGCCACATCTATCATCTTTTCCGTGGTGTCTACCGAGAGCAATGTTGCACGGCTTATGATCTCAAGCAAATCATAGCAAGTCCTGAACGGCTACTGTAACGTAAATCGTTTCTATTGCATACCAACTACAGTGCTTTATGTCTCAAATTGCAGAAGAGCCGCCCCCCACCCAAGAAAGTTCCCGTTTGAGCCGTCGTGAAATTCCTCCTGGAACTCGAAACACTCATAACCAAGAAGCTGATCAACCATGTACTCTAGCCGTTCTATGTCCTTCCGTCCGCCTCTCTGCGAGAAGACGCCGCCCAGCATAGCTCGCAACAAGGTGAGACCCTGCTTACAATGTATGCTCCATCGAGATGTTTGGCTTGAAATGGACGCGGCCGCTAGAGCAGATACTGCGGCGTGGCATGAGGTAAATTCGATGTACGATGACCTTGAAAGTCCGCATTGATCTTTGATTTTTTGGCAAAGGTCGATTGTAGCTAGGGCACTTTCAACGCAGCTGGCTATCAGCCCGTTCTTCATCTTTGTCAACGGCTCCTCACTCATCATCTCTTCAGGTCCTTTTTCGAGAATGAACGGCCGACCGATGAATATGTGGATACTATGGTAGCTCAATGCAAGGTAAGCATTGTGTCGGAACAAAGGGTTGTGAGGACAAAGGTCCCTGCCGAACACGATGTCGGGTAGATTCTCCCAATACATCAGTAGTTCATCTCGGGCATCAAGAATCTGTCTGAGTTTCGCCGTCAGTTGACGTGCCTCCAGATCTGATACTCCGCTCCTAAAACATGGTTAGAAAGCAGCAAACTTCAAAGTTGGAGAAACACTACATGGTATGCCACACATGCTCTAGCATATTTGTCAAGTTAACCATGGCTTTTGTGTTCTGGTAGGTGTCAATATGCTTAACAGACATGTCGACAATGCCAAGCATATCGAAATTCCCAAGTGGTGGTCGAATGATATCAACAGGGTTCCCATGATAGACCGAATTTCGCCTGCAGATGGGTCAGAGAATGCAGTAAATCTAAAGGAAATTATTTACCTTTCCAAGATGAACGCAGTACACCATACTCTCCTCCGAACCTCAACCTCCCTTACCGTAAACGAGGCATCACGCTCCAGACCTAAGCAATCTTCTGTTACCATTTTGAGACCTATCGAAAAGTAGGTGGAAGCTAGATTGTAGTGTCCCAGAGGAAGGATATAGAAGCCCATCAGGAGTAACGCCTGTGCGCTCTGCATCGACGCGATTGCCAACACATTCGGCACTAGCCTAGACGCTTGACGGAAATACATCAAGGCAAGCGCATCATCCATCCAGATGCGGTCAGCCTGTATTTTATCCCCATTTTTGAGATGCGAAAACTGGACACCGATAGTGAAAACCATCAGAACGGTGCAGACCCAGGGGGCATCTTTGGCGGTCAATGTGGACGGTAAGTTGTGGAACTGATCAAGGCTGGATCGAAATGTAGATTCATCCAGGAAGAAATAGTTCATCTGCCCAAATTCGAAGAATATGCTTATCAGGGTTGAAGCCGTCTCCGGGGTTGGAAACACCGAGGCAGCTTCAACAACTGTTACGTCATGTGATAGGAGCTGTGATGAACTTGAATCCAGGGCACCATCTCCTTGCAGGTGTATGTGTTGATCGTTAGCGGGTTGTGGAGGTGTATTGGACGTGTCTTGATGAACGTAGTCGAATCTGTTGAACAGTAACCGCAGAAAATGTGAGTGAGAAAGACCTTTTATACCTGCCCAATAATTCAATATCATCACATCTACAACATGACACAACGTGTAGGGACCTACAACTTACTCTTTGGTATGGAGGCCTTGATTTGTGCACTCGGGCTATCTGCAGGCCAGTGCTCCAGCTGAGCAGCTGACACATCCTGGGACTGACCTTGAGCTTGACATGACAGATTTTGCGTTGTCTGCAGACCCATGATCACGTCCTGTAGCCCCGCGGAATTGAGGTGATCGAGTCCTGTATAGTATCGCACAATGCACTCCAAGGCTTGTATTCTGTCGACATCGAAGAAATCTGAGCCGGTGTCAAGGGGATCCTCGAAGTCTGCGATGGCGAGCTCCTCATCATGACGCGTCTTACGTGGCCGTCCGAGCGGCTTACCAGCGTACAGGAAACTACACTCGCGACCATGTTTTTGACATCTCGCGCAAGGAGCGGTTCCGTCACAGCGTTCTTTGCGGCGGCGGCACCGGTCGCATCTGTGATTGCTCAGGTATCAGTCTGGGGCCCCGCTTTGCAGCTTCGCTCAACCTCGGTGACTTACGCCTTGCTAACTCGCTTTGGACCTGAAGGAACCATTTATCGTGCGATCGATGGTCGAACTGGATGTAAACGTGCCTACTTCCAATGAACTATTCTCTTCGCGAGAGTTCATGAACAAGAATCGTGATTCTCCTCCAAACCATGGGGCTGGACAGTTGGATTGCGAGAGCTTCTCATATACCGTCCCCATTTAAAAAGTCCGTCCCCGCTTAAAATTAAGGTTAGTCTACTCCATACATAGTTAGGTTAGCTCCAGATTAGCGGCGCGGTTACACAAGATCACACGGACAGAGAACACAGTTAAGAGGCCCTGACCGCAAGAAAGGAAAAAAAGTGGCTTCTGTTACGCAATTGAAAAAGGCAGTTCTATATTTCAAAGTTCCAGCCTGAGAAATCGAGCGACAGCTCGTCAATATGAAAATGTTCAAGGCCTTCTGATCCCATAAACAGAGAGCTAACTGTGTTTAGGCCTGAATCGTGAGACTGTTGCTCTTGAACCACATCTTGCTCCTCCTGAAACGGATCAATAAAATGACTCTTGAGGCTCATTCTTGTGTCACAGTCATCCTGTGTGGTGACACTTGTATATGGTAACGATACATCGCTAGAGCTGGATTGCCAGATACCCGTATCAAGGAGCTCCCAAAACCATTCTGAGTGGAATCTGACAGTAGTTTCTTGGTTTGTAGCCTCTCGGCGGTTTTGATCAGCAAGAGTCTGTAGCCTTTTTAAGATGACAAGCTATCAGTTTGTTAGCACGCATTGAACTGCATATTGTCTTCAGCCTTCTTAGGTTTGTTGAAAGGGCTCAACTTACGCTATGAGCAAGGTGTGGCCACGTTGTGGCCATTTTGCTAAGCAACGCATCACACCAGACAAGATCTTGCTGTGCTCTACGTGCAACCTTTGTTTCCTTAGAAAATTGAAATAACCATTGGACTGTTGCAGTGGCTGCAACCGCAGCTCCAATCATTGGGTCGACGATCTCCATAGCACCATTGCTCATTCGGATGATGCGGAAAAGCCACCCTGCGTGGTACATAGCCATTTCAACCCTCTGCTGGAGGAAGAGACAAGACTGGGGTATCTCATCTTGCGAGCGAAGGACAATTAAGTGGAGGAAAGGATGGTTGAGGATGGCTTGAGCAGCATGCCAAATAATCTGCGTGATCATCCAAGGGTTCCAGTATTCGCGCTGTCCAGATATTTCCTGTTCAGTCCTGGTTGAAAAGCCCACGTTTTTGAGTAGATGCTTTTTACTATATTGGCTTTCGAACTCGAGTAGTTCTAAACTGAGTTTTGCGTGGGTAGACTCGGGCAACCACGGCTTTTCGATATCGGCCTGGCGTAAGCGATGTAAATATGTGCTAAGTCTGCCCCATGTGGATATGAGGCGGATGCAGCTCGAGGTGATGCTAACGTCTCGATTGGATACTTGAGGCGATGGGCGTCGAGGTTCTGCTAAAGGCGGAGATGGCGGGGGCAACACCTCAGTGCCAGGATAGGGAGGAGCATCGACGTCTGAGAGCCCGAGAATATGAGGAAAGAAGAGTTTTTCGAACAGAAAGACGCTCCAATAAGCACAGGAGATGCCACGGTCCCCGGAAACAGACGAGCAACCAATGTTGAACAGCTTCCGTATGGCGAGCAATCGAGATGCTGCACCAATAGCCATGCACGCACGAGCAGGTTGATATGCTAAATTGATAGATCAGAGTTTGCATGCCATAACGTGAATTGTCTGAGCCAGAAGTACATACTGCGCATGTGCTTCAGCGCTATGAGACACAACGACTGAATGACAATGGGTTCGGTGGCGCCCTCGAACGCGAGTCTCATAACGGCATCTTCGGCGGAACAAGCGAAAACGTCTCTTGGCGCGGGATCAGTGCCTTTGTAAAATCCATGTGTGTCTACTGTGAGTATCAGAGCCATAAAACTCCACAAGGCAAATGGGGGGCCAGCTAGCAGTTGGTCGGTTAAATCTTCGAGGTGCAGCAAGGGGAATGGTTGAAAGTGCAATCTTGTCCGATACACATCCACTAAAAAGTCAAGAACTTGGCGAGGTGGTTCAAGACTACAATGTACCCAGTTAGAACAAGCTCAGGTAAGAAAAGGGGCCAAATCGGAGTGGTATTCAGATGCCATTGTGGGACAGTGATCTTACGCAGTCGGCCCTAGGTTTCCAGGCTCGCTTGCATTCTGCACAGACACCTGTGAGCCAGCCCAGTCTTCATAAACAGATATGATTGGTGACGCGGTCTGATCACTGATAAAGGATTAGTCAACTGGTCCTAGTCCTTTAAAAGGCAATCATTAATAGTTAATTCGGCCACTTACACGGCGCCAGCAGGTCGCCGCCTCATACCTCGCGGGTTGCCGCTATTTCTGATCGAATTCGACTTTCGAGGGAGATAAACACAGTTTACCTTGAGGCGCCTACAAAAAGAGCAAACAGGCTTTTCACCCGTACATTTGCTCTTCTTCTTACTATGCAAAAGTTTCCATATCAGTAAGCAGGGGTCGAATGGCGGAGATGGATGCATGTACCGGCATGGTTCACAGGCGTGCCGCGTCAATTCGGATGACCTTGTAGGGGTAGGGGTCATTTCGGCCAGCTGAGAAATATGCGCACGATTACAAGGTTTGTCACTTCATAGTTGCATTATGATAAGCTGACCTGATCGATGCGCAGGCTGCGTGGCAATACAAAAGGAGTCCTCAGTGGTGACGGAGGCAGATAATGTACCAGGAGATAAGACAATTTACCGAAAAGGCGGAGGTTAGAGCCTGGGAGGAATTCCGGGCCCACGCAATCACAACGAGACTGTTTTACGTGGGGCTCACGTGACCGGAGTTTCTGAGTCATGCAAACTCCGTGACGCCTCATAGGTCATCGAACCGACGGGACCTATTGCATATCCTGTCGAAGAGGAGCATGTTATCAAGCGGCCTCGTTCGCCGAAACATGGGGTACGGGGTAACCGGGGTTGGAGAAATTGTGCTAGACGTGTAAGTCTATAAAATGCTCCATACGTGCCAGATACACCCTGCTCACTCACTTTGGCATCTTCCACCTCTACTTACATTGGACATCTTTTGATTAAATTCTTTCCAACTCGAACAAAAAAACATGATTGAGACACTCAAAAGCAAACAAGACCCCGAGGCTTTGGCTCCAGTCCCTTCACATGGCGCGGGAGTCACTACTTCAACACACGATGCCGTGTTTGGAGCCATGACAGAAGATGGACCCAACTACCGCAATGTGAGTGTTACTGCTGAGTTCATCAACATTCTATGCAGGACTAAAGCTGTTTCGTGTAGGTAGGATGGGTCGGTACTTCCATCATCATGATGAAGACCCAGATCGGCCTGGGCGTCCTGTCGATACCGGCCGCGTTTGATATACTGGGCATGATCCCAGGCGTCATATGCATGCTGATTATAGCCGCCCTAACCACCTGGGGGGCCTATGTAATCGGTCCATTCAAGCTGAAGCATCCTGAGATCTATGGCATTGATGATGCAACTGGGTTGGTGTTCGGTCGTGTTGGCCGAGAACTGGTCTCTGTTGGATTTTCCTTGTGTAAGTTGAAGAAGATGATTTTACTGGACCACTTTTTAATACGACGTCACTCTACACAGTTCTTATCTTCTGTGCTGGTTCGGGCATACTTGGTATTTCGATCGGTTTGAATGCCGTCTCGACTCATGGAGCTTGTACAGCCGTCTTCACAGCCGTTGCGACCATAACTGTCATTCTACTCGCTAGTATCCGCACCCTCGGTCGCATCAGCTTCCTTGCCTGGGTTGGGCTTGTAGCTATCCTCGCTGCCAGTAAGTGGCCCTTGATATCGCTTATCGAACACGCTGACTCGTACAGTCTTGATCGTCACCATCGCTGTCGGTGTCCAAGATCGACCTCATGACGCACCCGCTGGTCCTTGGACGTCCGACTACAAGCTTGTCAATAACCCGTCCTTTACCGATGCTATCTCGGCAATAGCAACCTTTATCTTTGCTTATGCCGGCACGCCCTTCTATTTCCCCATTATTGCCGAGATGCGAGACCATCGAGATTATACCAAGTCCATGTTGCTATGTCAAGGAGTGGTCACTTTGACATATCTGGTTATTGGCATAATTGTTTATTACTACTGCGGATCATATGTTGCTTCACCTGCACTTGGGTCTGCAGGACCACTTCTCAAGAAGATTGGATATGGTATCGCTCTACCAGGTCTGGTTGTCAGCTCAACTTTGAGCACGCATGTAGGTTGCTTGTCAAAACATCATTCCTACAAGTTTATGCTAATATGTGGGATAAAGCTGGTCAGCAAGCACTTCTTTGTTCGAATTCTTCGAGGGTCTAAGCACCTTGCGGCCAATACCTTCATACATTGGGCGACATGGCTTGGCTGCGTCTGTTCCGTCGCGACCACAGCATACTGCATCGCCAGTGGCATTCCTATTTTTGGTGGATTGGTCTCGCTTATCGGGGCTCTCCTAGGTACTCTGATGTGTTTCCAGCCGCTTGGCTGCATGTGGCTGTTTGACAATTGGAGTGATGGGAGGCGAGGGCATTCCGCAAAATGGATCTTACAGGTAGTTGTTAGCATCATCATGGTTGCTGGGGGGTGTTTTCTAATGGTTGCCGGCACATATGGCTCAGTCGTTGGAATCATTGACTCATATGGAGCCGATGGGGGAAGTAAACCCTGGACCTGTGCTGATAATTCTAACTCTGTGTGAGTAAAGGATGGTTTTGAGTGGTCTACAAATTCTCGACGTGGTATGGTAGAGTACGTACCTTAGCAGAATAATGGCGAGTTCATTTGGTCGGCAAATTCAATCAATTTCAAGCAAGTCATAAGTTCATTACCTGCCTTTCAGTTTTGCCATTTCCATTGTCATCCAATCTTGAGAAGCTTCAGTTTCCACCTAGAAATTCGCTCTGTGTCTTACAATGTAACTAGATAACTAACATCAGGAAATGTCTGTGCGTTCGTTAACTTTTTCCCGAGCCAATAGGCTACATTGTGTTTCTTACCTGTGGCTGCATTGGGCTTAGCGTACTCCGTGTAGCGCACTTGGCGTTTCTAAATAGAATTTAACTATTCCGTACCTTACAGAACATGTTTTTGTTTGCATTGGCCCTATATACATCTGACGATTAGCATTGTGACTACATTGATATGTACTTATGTGCTTGATTCTCTTAAGTCTCTATTAAACGGAGCATGACGGAAGTGCCGTCAGCTCGGAAATCAATCCGGCCTGCCAACGGATCTTATTTAATTGATGGCTTGTCATGTTTGTGCTATTATGGGATGACACAACTGATGCAGATACTTTGCATGCAACCATGGTTGTGGAGCCACGCAGCTAGAATGTGGATATCGGTGTATATGCGGGGCTGTTGCACGACAGAGGGAAGATCGGAAGATCCATAATAAGTTTGACCGCTGCTTGGCGTGGCGTGTAGCTGCGCCTCCTTACTAGAGGAAAGCCTTCAGAGGTTTTATAATTCTATTTAAATCTTGAGTAAATCATTATGCTCAATAATCCGCATTGTGTAACCGTAAAGCAGAACCTGAACCATACCGCTTGCCACTTTGTCAGCTGTAGTATAATAAAAGCATCCTCCAATAAGCTTCCACAATATGTTTGCTGTAGTGGGTAGAATACCACCTGGCCTCACAGCCCAGACCTCAAATCGATCTTTGTTCTTATCCTCCAGCTTGTACAGTTCACTTTCAACCTGGCCCTGCTGGGTGTTAGATTCATGCTCTCTAAACGCCAATTTCAAAAGCACGAAAAACTCGATGATATACCTTGATTCTTCTGGTATCCTTCATGTAACGTAGATTCTTTGTATCATCCACTTCTGCTCCCATGCCGCTGCAGAAGATGAACCTGAACTTGCCTCCTTTGATGTCTGGTGCTAGTACGTTGACGAATGCATTTGCTGCTGCCAGTGTAAAATCAACTGACACCTTCTTGCATGTCTCGAGGTCAGGGAAGCGATATGCCGGGCCTCCAATCGCCCTGTCCGCAATCGGTCAGCATTTAAGTCTTGGCCCTGGTAAGCAATAACAAAAGACAGCGTTAACGAACCAAAGGCAGCCTTCTGCTCCACGTAACTGCTCGAGAACCTCAGGAGGGTAGCTCTCAAAGTCGTGGTGGATGATGACTTTGATCTTGGGGTGGTTTTCTAGTTCGGGCGAAAGAGATTTCCGAGTAAGAACAAAGGCTGATGTTATAGCTGGATTCGTGATACATTCATGAACCAGGGCGCTGCCGACTAGCCCAGTAGCGCCGGTTAAGATGACCTTCATACTGAGGGTACACGTGCAGAAAGCTCTGGAGTAAAAGCAAAGGTAGTTGTAAAATGGACCTAAACCATCACCTGGTTGAACCCGACTGGCTTGTTTTATATCCAAGTCTCAAGCCAAGACCTACCAGATGGGTCATGCAAACTTGCTCGTCTTGAGACTCATCGGGACCATGAATTAGCCCGCCGGCGTCGTCACCATGTCCGCCCAGACTTCCTATCGGGGCCGACGAGTTGTGGGGCGAATCAAGCTTGAAACTCCGCACACCACCTTAACGGCAACTTCCTCCTCCGAACGCTACGATGTTGGCTAGACTACCTTGGGAAAATATCACACTTGAGCCAGTTGTACGAACACAGAGTAAGTAACGAAAGCCTGTCCAAAGTCCGCCATGCGTCTCCACGCCTCGCTGTTTTGCAAATTTTCCGTTCTGCAATTTGATCTGCCTATATATAGGGCAACGAGCTATGTTCTTCCTGTCTTGTAACAATCGTAGCAAGATATCCAATCCCCTTTCTTATACCACTTTCAAGAACGCTTCCTGAACAGAATCGGCAATATCAACTTCATACCCAGTCAAATATAATCTGCAACCATGTCTGACCTTGAGGGAGTCTTCGATCAAGTGTCAGCTCAGCCTCACAACCTGCCCCTTCTCGCCACGCAAGAGACTTGCTCCGGTCGCACATATATCGTCACTGGAGCCAATTCCGGGCTTGGGTTCGAGGCAGCGAAGCATCTCGTGGCCTTAGGTGCGAGCCAAGTGATTCTAGCAGTACGCAATCTATCCGCTGGCAGTAAGGCCAAGGCCGATATAGAAGCAAGTACAGGAAAAACTGGCTCGATCAAGGTTTGGCATCTTGATCTTTCTAGTTATAAGTCCGTTGAAGCTTTTGCTAAGCGGGCTACCCTTGAACTTGATCGTATTGACGCCCTGGTTGAGAATGCTGGTTTGGCAGCTGAAATGGATACCTTTACTGAGAGTCACCCTGCCATGTTCACTGTTAATGTATACAGTACTTTGCTCCTCGCAGTGCTCTTACTGCCCAAGATGAAAGAGGATGCCCAACGACTTAAGACTATTCCTCATATCACGATTGTCTCCAGCAACTCAGCATTCCATGGAAAGCCCCTCTGGGACTTATGCAAAGACGCTACCAATCCACTGCAGAAGATCGTTGAGATAGGACAGCTGGATATGGGTAGTGGGTATGTGGTCCAACTTGGAAGATTGCTACCTATTTATCTAAGGCTAACGACTCATTTTCGCAGATACACCGTTTCCAAACTCTTCCTGTTGCTTGCCGTTCGCTATATAGCCTCCTTGATTCCTGTATCCAGCACTGGAGTGGTTGTCAATACAGTCTGTCCCGGCCTATGCAAGACAGATATCAACCGCAACGCACCCGATAATATCAAAGCTATCACTGCATCCATGATGAACCAGTTTGGTCGCACTGCGGAAGACGGTAGCCGCACGCTCCTTTTTGCCGCTATTGCTGGCGCAAATAGTCATGGCAAGTTCAGTGCTGATTGCGAGATCAAGGATGAGTAAGTCAATGTCCAATACCATAGTTATTCAGAAATCCGCGCATACTGACACCGGTATTGTTACAGCTCTACTATCCCTGACTGGATCACAGCGGAGGAGGCTAAAGATGGACAGAAGCGACTGTGGGCCAGTATCAGTAAAGAGATTGAGGCTGCTTCACCCGGCAGCATTGCGAAGATTTTGAATTAGTTATATGATAGAAGTATCTAAGAACAGAAGTACCGAAATCGCAAGGAAGTCAATAAACGACAGATCTTCAACCATTCACAGTGTCCAGGCATCTGCTACATGACTCTACTCCCTGTACTCTGTTACTAAACGTCTTTACAGAATGAGTAGAGCACTTAAAGTCTTTTAATTTCTAGCTTCCTGGTATTCTTCCAAGGTGAAGACCATAAACGATAATAATTATTCTTAAGAATAAGATACCTCAAGGAGCCAGAGTGGCCGATAAGGTATGCGTTAATGCAGTACCGGGTAATAGATAAACAGTACTTGCATATAGAATCTTGTAGTGAAGTCATCTCTAACTATTTATCCCGGGTACCGACAGACCACGTTCCAAGGTTGTAAGCATTTCCGAGATAATGCAACAACAAAATTTAGAGTTTTGACGAGGGGCCGACAGTTAGGGTACCTGTCTTCTGAATCAAGTACTCCTCGATAGCTACGTCCTTGCCTGCTTCCTTGCCATAGCCCGATTCCTTAATGCCACCAAACGGCGACTCTGCACCAGAGGCATTGCCTGTTGGAAGTATTAGTAAGAAAATCGATAGGTTTGAGATAAAAGTGAGTAAACGTACCAGTATTCATGCCAATCATGCCAGCCTCAAGATTCTCGAGAAGTCTCCAGGTACGGTTGACATCCTTCGTAAAAAAGTAAGACGCAAGGCCCATAGACGTATTGTTAGCCGCCTCAATGACCTCCTCCTCCGTATCGAATCTATAGAGACCTAGGAGAGGACCAAAAATCTCCTCTTTCGTCGTCAGCATAGAGGCGGTCATGTCTGAGATAATAGTGGGCTCAAAGAAATAACCGCCTAGGCCACTTGGGGCTTTGCCTCCACAAAGAATTTTGCCCCCTTTGGCAACAGCATCGGCCACATGCTTATTTAGCTTTTCAACGCCTCGAGATGTTGTAAGTGCTCCCATGGTAGTAATAGAGTCAGCGCCGTGACCAACGCGTAGCTTATTAGTAGCATCAAGTATCATTTTTGCGAATTGATCGTATACGCCACTCTGCACATACACTCTATTGGCATGGGTACATGCTTGACCAGCTGTGCGCCATTTGAGGATCATCAAGGCTGCTACCGCCTGTTCCAAGTCCCCATCATTGAAAACAATGAAGGGACAGTTACCTCCAAGCTCCATTGTAACTTTCTTGAGCCCATCAGAGCAGTGTTGAGCAATGATACGACCTACGGCAGTACTGCCAGTAAAGGTCACTTTCCGGACAAGGGAGTGCTTGCAAAGAGCCTCACTGACCGAAGGTGTGTTAACGTTATCGGTGGTAATAACATTAAAAACACCTGGAGGAAATCCAGCTAGAAGGGCCAGATCAGCAAGAGCCATTACGCTCAGAGGTGTCTCCGGAGACGGCTTCACAATCATCGAACAACCAGCTGCTAAAGCAGCAGCAACCTTACGGATGATCATAGCCACTGGGAAATTCCACGGGACAAGGGCAACGCTAACACCAATAGGCTGTTTGATGACAAAAGTGCGTCGATCGGAGACAGATGGGATCGCGATAGATCCACGAATACGCTCCGCTTCGCCTGCGAACCACCAGGCAAAGCCTAGGGCATAGTCGACTTCTCCGCGGGCCTCAGTTAGGGGCTTGCCTGTCTCGTACGTGACCAGCTTGGCTATATCCTCGCGTGCGTTGGTGATAAGGCGATGCCACTCGAGGAGCTTCTTGGCTCGTTCGCGAGGATTGACGTCTCGGTATTTCAGGAACGCAGCGTGGGACGTAGTGACGTATCGATCAACATCGTCGACCTTGTTGATCGGGCATGAGGCAAAGACGACACGACTGCCAGGGTCTAAACAAGGAAGGGAGAGTCAGCACGATATCTCGCAAGACAAGCTGTACTGTACGTGTTCAATATGGGAAGAAACTTGCTCACCTTCAACATCGAAGATTTCGCGGCATAGCGATGGAGTCCATTCCCCGTTGAGCAATGAGCTCTCGTGGAGTAAGGACGGGTCATTCAACTACAGTTAACTAAGTTAGTTATGGTTCTGTCTACCAAACTCTCAGAATGCGTCAATTCTCCTACCTTGAAGGGTAGCTGCTTCGTCATGGTTACTAGCGAATAAAACAGTCGCAGGAGAAAGGTCTTGCTCTTGTGATGTTTATGCAACAATCAAGGGCTCAAAGGCTTGATATTATAGTCATGCAGTAAGACAATGATGGCTTGTGAGCACAAGGCAATGAGTTGAACCCAGTCAATAGATGCGGCGTATAACCATTACGTGACGAGAGTGACTAGGAGTGGTCAACCATTACGGCATCTAACAGTTACTCATTGGCATATTCTGAATCATTACACGTAAGCTCTAGTGACTTGTTGGCCAAAACAAGGCTTGGGCCGGCAAGTTTTAATTCACACCAACATCCGCCATTTCTCGGCCCCGACTCGGGTTGCCTCTAGAAGCCCGAATGCTTGATCAGCATCCGATGGGTTTTCCTAGCGTTGTACGCGCTAGCTAAGCGTTACCTTTGGAGGGAAAGAGGAAGACAGGAAGGGCGATTTGGTATCCCCTAAAGGTTTACGGTGTTGGTGAGTGTTTCCGGGCCAGTCGCCACCCTTCGGCTCATTATTTAGCGTTGTGGCAAAACTACCCGATAACTGAGTTGACGTATCACGCAACCGGGCCGGCTTTTGATCCAGTTCTCATGTGCCTTGTCCTCATGGAAGTTGACCAAATAACCTTTTCGCTTGGTACGCGTCTTGCGAAAACGGATCAAGTGCTTGCTTGTATAAGTTCTCGGCACATCTTCAATGTATTTCGCAATTCCAGCTCAGCATCAAACATTCTTCCACTGATTAGCACACGATTCGCACCGCAACAATGACTGCCGCATCGCCTCATCCCTTTGATCCTCTGAGGCCCGATGAAATTTCAAGGGTAGGTCAACCATCCGTTTTCACAATTCCCCATACTGGCCCGTTCTCCCTCATTCAGCGACACATATGCTTAGTTGTCTATAGGCTTCAAAAATCGTGCGCCCTCACTTTGGTGGCCAGGATCCAAACTTTCGCGTTGTTACCCTTCTTGAGCCACCAAAGAAGCTGATGATTCCCTACCTCAACAAGGAGCATCACAGACAGCCTGTAGGACAAGCCCCTCCTCGTTGCGCACGAGTCGAGGCTTCCGTTAAAGGAGATGCTGGAGAGAATCAGCTTTTTGAGCTTATTGTTAATCTTGATGATGACAAGGTTGCTCAAAAGAAGCATATCAAGGGAAAGCATTCTTACATTGACTCTAATTATATGAAAGCTGTTGAAGCAGCATGCCTTGCAAACGAGGAGGTACAAGCTGAGATCCGCACTCTCGATCTTCCTGCTGGAGCTACTGTTGTTGTTGAACCATGGGCATATGCAACTGATGGCATGAACGACATGGCTGAACGAGTGACAATGGTGAGTCAGGCAGTCTTCTATGCTGTACTAAACCAGTTCCTGGCTAATTCTGTAGTGTTGGTTTTATCTACGCCTGCTCGAGCATCCCGACGCCAACTACTATGCCTACCCACTCGATGTTTGCGCCGAGGTATCTGAGGCCCTTCAAGTCACCAAGGTCTATCGCCTACCGACCAAGCCTCATGAACGAATCAATCACGAGAAGAAGCCTTTTGATCGCCAGAGAATTCATTCAACTGCTGCTAGCGAGTACCACCCTGACTTGAGGGCAAGGCCGAGGACAACTACCAAACCATACCAGGTTGTCCAGCCTGATGGCCCATCATTCAAGATCCAAGGCAACCATCTCAAGTGGGAGAAGTGGGATCTCCGCGTTGGCTTCAATTATCGAGAGGGTCTTACGCTACACGATATACGCTATGACGGCCGCAGTCTCTTCTACCGTCTTTCCCTAGCGGAGATGTTTGTGCCCTATGGTGATCCTCGGGCTCCTTACCCCCGTAAGGCCGCATTTGACCTCGGCAACGATGGAGCTGGTATCAATGCCAACAACTTGCAGCTTGGTTGCGATTGTCTAGGTACTATTAAGTACTTTGATGCATATCATAACTTGCCATCAGGCGAACCACAGAAGCTACCTAATGTTGTTTGCTGCCATGAGCAAGACGATGGTATCCTTTGGAAGCATACTAACTTCCGTACTGGGACTCCCGTTGTGACCCGCTCTCGGATTCTTGTGCTGCAGACTATTATTACTGTCAGCAATTATGAGTATATCTTTGCATGGCACTTCTGCCAGGATGCATCTATTTTTTACGAAGTACGTGCTACAGGTATCTTGTCAACTGTACCTGCTTCTATCGATTGCAAAGAGAAGTACCCCTATGGGACTATTGTAGCACCTGGCGTGCTTGCACCATATCACCAGCATCTCTTCAGTCTGCGTATAGATCCCGCGATTGATGGTCACGCCAATTCACTCGTGATTGAGGAGTCAAAGGCACTTCCTGTTAATAATCCAGCTGTTCATAATCCATTTGGTGTGGGCTATGTTACAGAAAGCCAGACTATCGAGGAAGAGGGTGGCTTTGATCTTGATTTTACAAAGGCCCGAGCCTTTAAATTCGTCAATGAAAACAAAATCAACCCTATTACTGGTACGCCTGTTGGCTTCAAGCTTATGCCCTTCTACAGCCAGATGCTTCTATCTCACCCTGACTCGTTTCACGCAAAACGATCAGAGTTCGGTGAGCATGCTGTGTGGGTAACAAGACATGAGGATAATGATCACTTTCCCTCCGGCAAGTACACTATGCAGTCATCTGGGGGCGATGGTCTTGCATCAGTTATTGCAAAACGTCGCGAAACAGGTACAGCCCAAGCAGTTCGGAACCAGGATATAGTAATCTGGCATACCTTTGGCTCAACACATAATCCTCGCATTGAAGATTGGCCAGTAATGCCTAATGAGAAGCTGATGGTGGGTTTGAAGCCTGTGAACTTCTTCTCAGGAAACCCTGGCATAGATGTCGCTCCTTCTACACAGGATAAGAATAAGAGTGTTCTGTACACAGGAGAGGAAGAAAAGAATGCATCATGCTGTAATTCCAGATTGTAAAATAGATAATAGAAGAAGACCGCTTTCTACTTATCCCGCCCTGGACGGACGCACAGGAGTCGTGCACACACTTGGGCTACACCGT